>SNQJ01S0055093.1:40135-54049 GCA_010110895.2 Picea sitchensis | reverse complement strand
AGTTCTGGGATTTGTAAAAAGGGATGGAAATTCTACATAGGGAAATGGAAAAGGCCCCCTGTGCAAGATTGCATAGGGTGAGGAAAATCTTGCTATAACAAATGCCCACTAATGTGTGAGGTCATAAGAGTATCTGCGATGGCCGAAATACATTATAAAAACCCAGAAGGGGAGTGATGGGGAACCAGATGGAAGAACTAGTTGCTCATTACAATCTGAATTGACTTTGCATACATGGTTGCCAATTTGAATTACACTCCAGATCCATGTGAAAATATACCAAAAAACTATCCATGACCATGAATAGGCAAATAAAAATGTGGTTACATGACAAAGGCTTTCATAGTCATGAACAAGGCCTAGTAGAACCAGTCTGAAAATAAATCTGAAGATATCTGTATACAATGGAGTATAATCTGATCTCCCATGATCACTAAAGTCACATAGGTATTGGTTCAATGAAAAGGAAGAAACAACTCAGGAAATTTGCGGCCACATATTGATGTCTTTAAGTATTCTACACAATATTCCAAAGGTGCAAGTCTACATCATGTGAATAAAGGAGTTGAGGTCAAACACAATGAGGCATCGTTTGATTACCGGTCACTGAGGCATACCATTAACAAATGTGAGAAAACCTATCGATGATGAAAGTAGGTATCAAGGCACCAAATACATTCTTACAAGTGTGAATAAGGGAGTTGGGGTCGAACACTTGAAGAATCCATCGATCATGAGAAATTGATGTATTCCCAACTATTGATGGTGAGAGAACTTGCCACTAATGACTGCAAGCCTCAAGGTACTCATAAGAATCTAGGTTTTGTTTCCAGAATAGATGAGATGAAGTTGATGGAAGGAAACTTACTGAAAGGAGAGCATTAAGTCATCTCTCATCATTCAACATGAGGTACAAAGCATGAGCTTGATGATTTGGAGGAAATTGGATGAACATGTTCATGAACCAACGACCCTATGCATCTTTCACGTGTGCCACGTGAAATAAGTACATGAAAAAGACCCTTTGAATAGAAGCCAATGAGGAAAATTGTTGACAAAGGCGAGGAAACCACCAATAAGGCTAATGATATCCAAGACACTTCATGAATCCCAATGTGTGAATAGATGTCTTTTCGTTGAACACAAGGGAAACTAGCTAGTCAACCATGGATGCTTTTAAGGATGGAAATTTATTTTAAAATGTAGAAACCTTGGCGAAACTTACTGATCCTTCATATGTCAACTATAAATGTTTGGATATATTTTTGTAAAAATATTCAAATTTCTAAGTATTTAATAAAGTTTTTATAAATGCTTGGCGTTTTTTAAGGTAAAATAGTTTTATTCTATAGAATTTGGGAGAATCATTTTTAAAATAGCGAATCTTGTTTTTCAAAAAACCATGGAAAATTAGCCCATGAGGGAAATTTAGCCCCTAAAATTATCCTTGTAGTCAACGACCAATGATGAAATGTCAACTAATGGTTCAAGGTTACCTACCAATGATGATAGTAGGACCATGGTGCATGATAGGACTACAACATCATGTGATTTTGAGACAAACTCAGGGTATGGACGACATGCAAATTGAAGAGTTTTGAAGCATGGACGACACAAGTTGATAGAATTCCTTTGAAAAAGAGTATGAAACATATGGAAGAATCTGAAATCATAGACTTAATGATGAAACCATGAGATGAATAAGGCATCAATCAAATTCTCCATAGGGACTGGATGAGTAACTAGTCGGTGGAGAAAACTCTTTGTAGCAAGCTCAGCTTTCTAAGGCCATGCTAAACCCAAAATTATGATGACAAGTGGACTCAATAACTTTGTTCTTTATTCAAAGGAAACATGACTACTGCATGGGCACCAAATGGAGTAGAGGATCTAACTAGGGTACCCATGTTTGGTAAGTCCCTACCACTTGAAAACGACACATCTTATAGCAGATGGAAGGTTCTATGTTGCATCAAATGGGTTCATACCTAAGGCATATGAGTGACAATTATAAGACAATACAAATGTGCATGGTGGAATGGATACCTATCCTATATGTTGGGTAAAAAAAATACTTGCCCATAGTTACGAATGGTCAACATAACGCTAAAATCCGCAAGAATCCCTGGTGAAAACTACAAAAACCAACTCAATCCACTGTTGTATTAGTCCATTAGGAGAAAAACCAATTAGAAAATATAGAAAGTGGGTAAAAACTGCTATAAATAGTAACAAAACCAAAATTTACTACGTCATTTTGACTTTTTACCCAAATAGTGAAAATTGGAGCAAATTACCTTCGATCTTCAACTGGTGATTAAGGGAGCATCAGGTGATGAAATTAGAGACCGTTTGGACCAGGTAATTCCTCTTCCCCTCCTCTTCCTTTCTAGAGGATTACATTTTTAAATTAGGTTTCAAATTTTGAGTTAATTAAGGCACAAATTAGTTATTTCAGTGTAGGCGGGCTACCATTCATCGGGTCATGTATACGTGAGGTTATACGTGACTGTGTAAAATACAGGCTGCGTGTAATCATCTGTATACACTACTGTGAATGATTCATCCCGCGTACAAGTTCGTAAACAAGGTTTTCTATGGTTTCTAACTCAAAAAATTGATGTTTCTTTGGCAAGATGGTGTTAGAATGGAGGGAAAGGGAACATGAGCAGGTAGATGTTGCTTTCTTAAGATATATGGGGGCCCAAATGGGCTTGAAAAGATGCAGGTTGTACAAATTTTGGGCACTCAAAGGGATGAGGGCCTAGGTAAGGTTGCGTTAGTTTCTCGTGGATTAATGGGATCCTGACAGTGAGAGCTTCAACCTCGACAAGCAACCATTGAGGATTGAAGTCGAGGATATATACTTTTTGACTGGGTTATTGTGTTGGGGTGAGGTGGTGAACCTCAAATCCCAGGGATCTAGGAGTGGTATGGAGATAGAGGAGTACATAGATGCTCACTGTGTAGTAGGGACCAAGAAGGTCAGGATTCAATTCCCCATCCGAGAGATAAACAATCTAGACCTCAAGAGTTTTGTCCTCATTTTGACCAGGATCATAGGGTTGAATTTGTTGCACTAGGAATCGAGGCCTATCATGTTCTATTATGTAGAGTTCTTGAGACCCACGGTGTATGATTGGTGCACCTCACTACTGGTTAATATGGAATCTAGTTGGCAGAGTGCAAACAGGGTGACAAGAGGAACTTCATGTTTTCCTCTATCTTGTGTAGATTTTTCTTTGAGCGGGTTCTAAGTTTTGGACCTAGAGTCAAGATCATTTCTAGAGGACCTCACAATCTAGCCATGTCACGGTGGACTGAGGTAATGAGGCGATAGGGGGGAGGTAGGGTTCCCACACCCTACAACGATGATTTATTTTACTGGTGGAGGCGACAGGTCATTGTTTTGGATGACTACCCCTATGCATGGATTGACTTTAGAGGGGACCCTGACATAAAGATGCCACTAGGGACTGCCTATGGGGACATATGTATGTCTATGTTTTTAAATATTTCATTTATTTATTTATTTTTGTATTGTAAAACAAAATTATTTTTGGATGATTCTTAAGTACTAACTGGACACTTTGTGTGATGCAGACATAGGTCCACGATGGTTGGATGGACTTCCACGACATCACCGAAAGAACTGAGGAGATGAGGCAGTGGGAGGAGAACCAGAGAGAATCCTTCAAAATGTGCAGGGCAACTTGTCGCGTTTGACACATAGGGTTCTGATGGTTCAGGTAGAGGATCTTTCAGAGACCATGGAGAGACAAGTGGTTGGTGTAACTAGAGCTTGGGTGTGACTCTTTCAGCATCTCACAAATGATGTAGTTTTTTATCATGACACACATCCAGTTCCACATGCTTAGATGTCGTGGATTTTGTATTATCGGTTGTATATGTATATTGAGGGTGTTGGCCCCAATTTTGTACTATAAACACCATATTTTTTGAAATATATATAAAACAAGGATCTTTAGATTTACTTATATTACAATGTGTATATTCATGAGATGGTTTTCTTTTCTTTAGTTATGTGACAAATGCCAATCTAAAATGAAATTAGCATAAGCATCAGATATGTAATTATAACTCCTATGTATGTGATGATAAGTAATAAAATCAAAATATCGTTCTAAAAGATGTACCCGTAGGAATCGTCGGAGTAAATTAGGATCACACATGAATTAAATGTCGTTCAACTGAAATACTACTAACTGGGAATCAAGGAGAACCTCTAAAGAGTGAATACCATGTGAGATAACATCAGGCAAAAGTTCTATAATGACGCTATATTTTTCCACATTATTCATGGATGGACCTAGGCATACTCAACCTGAAGACACCAGTAGACCCTCGGGTGAGTAAACCACCCAAGCGACGGAATCCAAGTTCCATGTATGACGACTGGCTCCATCTGTGAATTGTAAGTAGACTGAAGACTCCATTGACATCTGCCAACCAAGGGTAAACTCGATAAGAAAGATGAAGACAAAAATTAAAGGGAAAAGATATATACACTAAATTACATTATTATACAAAGATTTATGCCCAATCTTGGGGTTCAAGCATAATATATTTTCAAGTAGATCCCATTTTTGGGCTCAGCCAACTTATTCCATTCATAATATTCTAATTCATAGGATCCTTTTTTTAAGACACGTCGCATGATATAGGGACTGTGCCACATCGGTTTGAACTTGCCTACCTCTAGAGGTTCCTTTTCTTGATCATATAAAAGGACCAAGTCACCCTCAACATACAACCAAGGATAGATAGACTTATCATACTAGACCTTGACATGTCTTTTATTTTCCTTGATAGATGTAGAGGCGTCTCGACACTGCTCGTCAAGACTATCTAGGTGTACAAGGCATCGCTCGATATCGAAAGTGTCAGGGAGGAGTGTGAGTGCTAACTTGAGAGAAGGGATCTTGAATTCAATAGGTAGTATCAAATCCACACTGTGTACTAAATGGAAAGGAGAAAATATGGTGGCAGTCTTGACTGAGGTTCGGTATGCCCAGAGTGCGGGATATAGCATAATATGCTAGTCATATTTACTCTGGCTCACAATTTTATGAAAAATGGGCTTGAGAGACTTGTTGAAGGCCTCTACTTGTCCATTTTCCTGGGGGTAGTAAGGGGAATAATGACCATGCTTAAACCCTAGCTTGGATTCTAGCTCTTCCATCATTTCATTCTGAAAGTGACTGTCATGATCAGTGAAAATCTATCTTGGGATATCGACCCAGGCGATAATTTGATTGAATACAAAGAAGGCGGAAGTCTTCCCATCAGAATTAACTATATGCATGGCCTCAACCCACTTAGTAAAGTATTCTATGGCCATGATAATGTGTGGATTCCCCCCAGCCGAATTTGGGTTGCAATCCATGAAGTCCACCCCCCACTTGGTGAAGGGACCGACGATAATAACTACGTGAAGAGGGGCTAGATGCGAGCGCATTTTCTGAGAGAAAACTTGGTAGGGGTGACACTTCTTAACTGCTTCAACACAATATTTAAATATAGATGGGCCGAAATAACTGGCTCACAAAGTTTTTTGGGTTGTCGCAAGCCCAGATAGATGACCACCACAAACCTGACTGTGGAAATTGTTTAGAACTGATTTGGCTTCCTCTTGACTTAAACAACGACGCAGGATATTTTCTATTCCTTGGTGATACAAAGTGTCATCGACGATAGTGAAATTCTTGGCTTGGTATCATACACATCATCAGGCATCTCGTGAGAGATGCTGAGGGAAATTCAAAGTTTGAAGATAGAGAACAATGTATCCATACCAAGGGTCGGATGATGAGACAACGAAAATGAGTTCGTCCACAAAAAAATCAACATGGATAACATCCTCATCCAATCATGGGAAGTTAGATATTAACTTTGCAAATACTAGTGATTTATTGGATTTCGTAGAAACGAAATCGAGATCAAATTCTTGTAAAATGACAATCCATTTATTATATTTTCCCTCTATGATACACCTGGTAAGGACATATTGAAATGGATTAACATCAGAAACCATAGTAATCTTTCAAAGCAATATATAATGGTGTAAATGTTGGACTACGTGAACGACAACCAAAGCTATCTTTTCAACATGAGAATAATTGAGCTCAATACCGAATAAGTTTCAACTAAGATAGTAGATGACGTGCCCGTGGAGCTCATCATCCTCTTGAACCAAAACCATACCAATCGTCTCTTCATATACAACGTCATAAATCAAGTAGTCCCTACTGTAGTTAAGAGACTTCAACATAGGCGTCGATACCAAGGATTTATTCAAAGCATCAAAGGACTCCTGGGCTCACTCATCCTAGATAAAAGGGGTGTCCTTCTTCAAAAGACACATGAAACCCTTAGTGATATTGGCATAGTTAACTATAAACCGACGTAAAAAGTTATCTTTCCCCTGTAAACCTTGATGTTGTCGAATAGTGCACAGGGGAGACAACCGAAGTATTGCCTAAACATTTAATGGATCTACCATGATCCCAGTCTCAGAAACTAGAAATCCCAAAAGACTACCAGACCTAACGCAAAAGATGCATTTGTGAGGGTTAAACTGAATTCTTTAATAATGACATCTTTCAAAAACTAGCCGAAGGTGCTTAGAGAGATCCACTTTCTTATGAGAGTGAGCAACAAGATCGTCAAGATAAGCCTCAACTTTATTCTTAAGATCGTCGAATGAAAAGGTAATAGTGCATTGGAAGGTTGCTCCAGCATTTTTAAGGCTAAAAGGCATCTTCTGGTATGTGAAAGTACCCTAAGGAAAAATAAATGTTGTCTTTTGTTGATCCTCAAGTTTAATTTGAATTTATACCCTGGAAATCCATCCATGAAAGAAAACACTTCGCTTCCTGCACACTCGTCGAGAATCTGATCAATGAAAGGTGTCTGGAAGTTGTCTTTAGGATAGGATTTGTTTAGGTCATGAAATTCCATACATACACAGATGGTTCCTTTCTTCTTATTCATCGGAACGAGATTGGATACCCATTCAGTAAAGGGAGCTTGGTAGATAAAACCATCATTAAGTAGTTTCTCTACCTCTGCCTTAATAGCAGGGGCCTTCCGGGGATTGACAGATCTAAGACGTTGTTGAATAGGCTTAGCATCTGGATAAGTTCTAATATCATGTTGAACAATACGAGGGTCGATTCTTGGCATCTCTTCATATGACCAAGCAAATATATCTCATAATTCCTTGAAGAGTTCGGTGTAGATAAGGATTTCTTCTGGTGAATAATCTGCACCGATATGTACATTTTCAATCTTGCCAGGGGTACGAGAGATATTGATCATGATAGTAGGAGAGATACTCACCATATTTCCTTTGGCATAAATGTCGTGCGTATCAAGTGGAACTATGGAGTGGTTGACTATCTTGCTCAAAGAAGATTGAAAGTCATCTTGTTCGATTATAGCAAGATTTGGGAGAAAATAAGAGCGATGATGCATATCATCCCAAGGTTTGTTAGAACCATTCATGGCTTCGATGATGGCTTCATCCGAGGGCAAGGTCACATTGAATAAGTTATGTGAACAAGACAATGAAGTGGCCCACACGGGCTCAAGCATAGGATCCGCCTCATCTATCGATGAGGTAATAGGATCGAGATTGGTAGAAGAGTCAAGAACAACTTGATATGCCATCTCTACTGTTGATAGTGGCATGGCCATTCCAGCATGAAACTGACCTTCACACGACAAAGTCAAGGAAGGTAGGGTCCAAGGATTGTTAAAATAGGAAGTGCAGAAAGGAATGGACCTCTTTGATGAAATGAGCCTACTGGACATGACGTAAACATGGTGAATTGGTGCGATGAAGTTGAAGGTACCCATAAGGGATAAATACATTCCGACACTGATGTTCTTAGTTTCCAGATGAGAACTGTCGACCATGGGGATCGACGGTTCAACATATGAAATGGGGATATCATACACAAAGGATAATTGGTTGATCATCATGATATTCCCATCGTGAAGAAAAAAAGAGTACATAAGACAGATGATATGATGACAGTCATAGCATAAATCCAATTGCATCCTAGTAACAATTTATAATTGAGAGGCGCACCAAATACCTCGACATCCATCTCTACTGTCTTCCCACCCAACTGGACTAGAAAGGAGGGAAGAATACCATGAGGGTGGACGGAACGACTTTCAAAAGAATTCAACATGGTCGGTGATTGAGAAAGAGTCTGAGAGACAAGATCTTTCCAACAGATCAGGTACATCACACATGTAGTAGTGCCTTCATCAACAACCACATGTTTGATGGTATACTTTGAGTACCCCACGTGGATTTGTAATGCCACATGGTAAGGAAACCGAGGCTTCACATCTATGACGTCAAACTTGATAACTTTCGAGCCACTAGGGTCTAGAGCTCCTAATGCAGATAGCAAGGAATTCCTCTATGAAGGACACGTCTAGATTACCTCTAGAGCCGACATCGCACAAGGGGTTTGACCCAGGTCCTCAATAATAAGGTAATTCTAGGTGGCTCTAGAATTTGGATTGTGGGTAGAGCACTTGAGTACTCTTTTTGGAATACAAGGCAGTTTCTCTGGTTTTTCAATTTGTAAATTCATCTCCAGGGGAGGAGGAGGAGATTATAAATCAGGTACAGTCTGTGAGGAACTGTAATCGCAAGACCAAGTGGCTACATTAACCTAAGATTTGACCATTTTGAGGCACAAATGAAAACCTTCTTGTGACAGTGGGTCTTGACTCCCACCGACCATATTTCCAGCATTTGAGGAGCTTGAGGCCATGTGTTGGTTATGTGGGAAAGGATTCGTCAGCACGGTAGGAAGTAGATATAAGAGCCTCATAACTTCCACAAGTTTGGGGAATAAATGAGTAAGGTGATCATATGTACAAAGCTTACAGGGAAATTTCTCCTTACACCTTTCTTTCTTGCCCTCTCCAACATTATTATTCATCTTCTCATTATTACCATTATCCTTGGGTTTATTATTCTTCCCACCCTTACGATTATTATTACGTCCTTTCTTCTTATTCCCCCCTAGTTTTTGGTTACCATTTGGGTCGGTCGACGATTGTACAAAATGTACACCCATCGACTGAGTGGGATTGGAAGACACAGATGAAGCTGGCCCTCCTATAGACTAGTTTAGAGACAACTCTTTCAAATGGCTTGTTACCGAGTCTGCGGAATTCACAATGGTGGAGCCTAGAATGCCATCGGCATGAGGCTCAGGATTTTGTCTAGGGTCATAGGTTGACCTCGGTGCATCCAAAAGAATGTGTTATAACATCCTAGAATGAGCGTATATAAGATCTAACTGATGGCTTTGAATATTGCTTCTTCCTCAAATGTAACCCCGGATGTAGAAACATCCTTCGAGATAAGAGGTTGCAATGACTTAAGGAACCACTCTAAAATGAAATCCCGGGGAATGCAATTTTTAATCAACCTCTTCCATCTATGCCACTCCTTGATGTGATCCATGATATGAGTGGCAGTGTCCTGGCATAAAGTCGACAAAAGTTCTAGGCCAACGTCGTAATGAACAGACAATTGGAAGTGGTTAAGGAAGACAAGCACCATGTGACTAAAGGTCCCATATTCCCCCCTAGCTATCTCGATATACCATTTCGCAACAACCCTAATGAGAGTGAGTTGAAATAATATTAACTGAATGGAATCGTCCTTAAGGGAATTCTAAGAGCACCATAGGTGAAAGGTGGTGATGTGATCACCAGGATCCTCGCCATTCTTACCTTTGAATTTTGGAATATCTGAAGGAAGCTTGGTGGGGATGTGGGGCCATGTAGGATCATGACACACAGGTTCGTTCATAAACTTAGACAAGTCTGGAAGATTAAGTGTGGACAGAAAAGGGAGATGGGGTTGCGACATCTGGTCCCCCAAGCTCCCTGAAAGGATTGTGTTTGGGGAAATGCAACCCAATCCAGAGTTTTGGTAAGAACCATGGCCCTATCCAGGATCGTAAGACCCTCCTCTAGGCTGATTCATAAGAGGTTGGTTGGGAATCATTCTAGTAGGAATGTTTTGATGGGGGTTATAAAAATTTCCCCTAGCCGGAGTGGCTTCTGGTTGGGGGTTTCCCAAGGTGTGAAACTAACCATCTCCAGGTGTGAATCAGAGGATAGAGGTGGATTCTTCATGCCAAATGTGTTGGTCGGAATCAACACCGAGGAGGTGAGGGTATAGGATGGAACTTATGAAGAATCTTGTCCCCCAGGTTGGTTGCTCCACCAAAAAGCAATAGGATTAGACCTGGGGTTAAAATAAGGAATGCCTCCCATAGTAGGAGTCATTTGAGGGATATGAGAGCCACCAAATGATAATGGAGTATAAGGAGGGGATGTTCCCCCAAGTCCAATGGTAACATTAGGGATAGCAGTTGGGATGGAGTTCGAAAAATACGAAGAAAAATTTGGCATACCATAGGAAAAGGGACTAGAGGCCATAGGGATGGACTAAACATTATAGAACGGTGAGTGACCAAGAGACCCAAATGGGTTCATGGCAATTTATTGAGAATTCACTATAGGACGATAAGTAGTGATAATAGGTGCCTCTGGTACTATAACCATTGTGGTTGTAGGAGTTGAAGGGGTTCCATTAACTATAGTGGTTTTGGGATTCGAAGGGCTCCCATTATTTTGATGACTCAGTTCAATACTCATCCCTGTAGAATCACAAGTTTGAACAGTGGAGGTGTGTGACGTCTAATAACTCTACTCCTTTTAGAAGGAAAAGACTCGAAATCCGGTGGTAACTATAACAAGCGGTGGGACCAACAGGGAGGTTGGTCCGACTCCATGATGAATTAAGACTCAAGATACAAAAATAAATCCTAAGTCCAACTAGTAATCAAATATCACACCAAAAATAATCAAACAACCAATATGCACACAAACGAGATAAAGTCGTTGAAAGGAGCCTCCCTCCCTAAATAACTTATGTCTCATCCAAGAGGGGCCCGAGACTCCTTGCTAAAGATAGAAGGTAACATAATCAGTTATAAGGGCTCTTGTGGGCTTAACAACCATTCTGTCAGATCCCCCCGGAGAGGTAATCCTCCATAAAGGTTGTGTGTTGTCTAATCCAAGGTACCTGCAGAATAACCCCTACAAGTAACCTATGTGGCACCTAAGTCAAGAAACTAATAAACCACTGTATAACTGATGCACAGACGAGAAATCAAGTCAGGTCCACCATATGGATAGGGTAGCAAAGCCTAAAACCTTGAAAGTACCACCTCTCACAGAGGTAAGGGCACAAGCAAGATCCCTAGATACGAATAGATCCCTAGAAATATCTTTGACACTAAGAAGGTATCGGGGGCATATCCCTCCAACCGACCTTGCACGACCTCATGATTAAATCCAGTGTAAGTGGAGCCTCCTAATATTATTGATTATACAATGGATTTCTCCACTCCCTTAGTCAGACACATATGTTGATTTAATAGCCTTGGAGAAGTTTACTCACAAAATCCTATTCCAAGGCACTAAATCTTAAGCTAGTTTGTGCACCCTAGAAAATAAACTCGTTACTAATAAATGTTAAATTATAGCGTTAATTTTAATGGATGTGATTACTCAAAAAGGTGTGGTGATGAAACTCATGATGTTATGACTCAACAAGTAAATTAAATATGAATATAATGCCAAGTCCTAACTTCAATTTTCAATGAATGATATGCTTCTTAAAACAATGCAATTTTCAATTTCAACTTTGCAATTCTGAATAAAAATGTAATCTTTCATTACATGCACTAAGCTAAATGACAAAGAATCAAAAGATCAAAATGCCAATCAATGTAAAATGACTAATATTTTTGTATTTTCAATATAAGAAAAATGAAAATGCATGGACTGAACAACAACTTAATATATAAAGACTCTACTGTGTATAGACAGATACAACTTAGGATACTAAGGAGAAAAACACCCATCCCAATGTACAAGGACAATCAAAATGAAAAGATGATGAGAAAGGCACCACCCAAAAATTCAACCAAAGACAGGTTTCCTTTCATCCCACAAACACTTAACAATCACTACAAAGACCCAAGAAGACTCAAGAATCATCAAAACCTACCCAACAACTACCAAACCCAACAAACAAGAAAAATAGGTTGATTTACGCGAATGTTCAAGGGAATATCACGTATGTACGTAGCTTGTAGAAGGACAAAACACATATATACACGACTGTCAAGCAAAAATCCGTGTATATGTGTCAAAAACATAGCTAGGAAAAGGAGAAGGCTGAAAGACTCAGACCCAGAGTGAACAAAGGCTGTCAAGCAATGATACAACAAGAAACACAATATAAATGGGAGCAATCTAAGGAGAAAAACACTCCAAACCCCAATAAAGAAGATTCAATCCCGAGTATGGTCACCAATTCTGTTACGAGGAAAATATCTCTATGGCTAGGGGTAAAACACAATAGATGGAAATGATTGCAGAAATCAACTCTATTCTCAAGTATGCTATTTAAAGAAATATGCTAGCATGACAATATAAAATGCCTACCTCATCTAGACGTTCGATGAAGTCCACCATTGAGCACTTGACCCAAATCAATATACCTGCAACTAGTCCTCAACAAACAAGAAAAGAAAGCATATGGTGATAATATATGATGTTAGCATAGTCAATAACATAATCCATTAACATACATAACATATACGCCCATGGAATAATAATTCAAATATTTGCAAGATATCAATTGGATGGGAAAAGAGTATTTCTATTAAGATATTATCAACAAAAGTGAAAAATTTACAGACTTCCATGTCGGCATGGTTCAGAACCGAGAACTAAGTTCCTTCCAGCTGGGCCTCCACCACTTCAATCCTCCACCAAGGCAAGATCATAGAATAGAGACAATGAAGTTATCAATCAATAAGGGAAGATTTTGGGGACTGAACATTGTGTTCAGACTTAAAGGATAAAGGGATGCAGACTCAATGTGAAGTGAATAATTCCTCCATAGTAACTTTACTCTCAAATTTGGATTCTTTCTCCTCCTTTCATAGCTTGAAATTGGCCCATTTATAGCCTTTGAATGGAACTGAAGGGCCAAGTCAGAACGTTTCCAGTATATGGAAGGAAAAGGATCATTGATCTTCTATCATGACATGGAAACATGACACAATTTTTCATTTTTGGGCACTAATCCCGATGTACATGGGTTGTAGTGGTGTAACCTGCGTATACACATGTTGTATAGTAGGCAAGGTGCGCATATGTGGAAAAAATGTGTTTTTAGCTCTGGGATTTGCAAAAGGGGATGAAAAGTGTGCATAGGGAAATGGAAAAAGGCCATGTGTGCAAGATTTCATAGGGTAAGGAAAATCTTTCTATAACATCACCCTTTCCCAAATTCATCTGAAGTTCATTACCAAATTAAAACTACCTCAGTCATAGCAACAACCTCTCTCTAAGTTGTGAGAGATTCAACAAAGGGAAGGAGAATCTTCCTGGGAGTACAATCATAACTTTAAAGACGCTATTGTGAGGTTAGTGTATCCAATTCACGAATATCACCATAGGAATGGTACATCCAAGGATTACTACTGTTGTAGGAAAATCTCCCTGTGGATAGGTAGATTGCCTCAAAGAGATAGACCCTAAACTCTAAGACAAAAAGTGCTTAATGTGGACACTGGATTTCTTTCAAATCTATACAAACTAATGCATGAGGAGGAAGGAGAATAGAAGTACCTCTTTATCAACGTTTGTCCCTGCACACTCCGAGTTGAGCTCCAAACTCTCGCTCCTCGACGAGTCCTGTAGACAAACAAAGTACGACCACTTCCTACTCTATTGATATTAGCTTGAAAACAGATCTATCTATCA
>SNQJ01S0055093.1:25775-40125 GCA_010110895.2 Picea sitchensis | reverse complement strand
GAGCTTGCTACAGAGAAGAAAACTATGCTCAAAGCCTTTGTTTCATTTTTTAGTGAGCTTGCCACAAAGAAGAGAATCTATGATCGTGACCTTTGTTTCATTTTGTAACGAGCTTGCCACAGAGAAGGGAAACTATGCTCGTTGTTTTGTCTAGATCATGGCTTCCAAGCGGATAATGCTCTGGAAGGGTACCATGTCAATGGATAAAACGTGGTCATGGCCTCTAAGAGATCTTCATTGGATGGAAGATAATCACTCGAGAAGGAACACATATCAAGGGTTGTGACAGGGGTAAGGAGATCATGCTCCAATAAACCTACCGAAGAGATCACCATGTCAACTACCGTATCCAAATCATCAGAATTTTAGGTCATGGGAGACAATGCCACATATTTCACATGCGGCGGGGGTGATACATGGGAGACAATGCCACATAGGAACCACTTAGGGAGGTAACCCAGTCAGGTCCGATGAATGAAAGTTGATCAATAGTCACAATTCTTCCATCGTGAGGGAAAGATATCACACGGAAAAGGGTGGATACAAGAGCTTTCATAACATAGACATAATCCTACCCAAGGAGTAAAGAAAAATCCAAGGGGTCTCGGACTACCATGACATTGATAAAGACAATTTTCCCTCCCAAAGTTACAGGAAACTGAGGAAGGATCCCTAAAGGTTGACTAGTTCTTCTGTTAAAAGATAACAGATTCTGTGTAACCAGTGCAAGCTGCAGACAACCCAAAGTGTACCAAGCAACAGAAGACAAAATACTAATGGATGCACCTTCATTTATCAGTGTTTGAGGAATGTCCCAACCACAAACCTGAACTGTAATCTAGAAAGGAATGTGAGAGGGAATATGAGGTCCAGTTAGCACACCCCAATCAAAAAGGATGGCTTTTGTACTTGGAGGGGGTTTCGCAGAAGAAGGAGGAATGCCCCCCAGTACAGTAGAGTCTGTATTAATAAGAAAAACATGGGCAGTATCGGGTTTAATCTCTACAAGGGGAGTAGGATCGACCAATGATTGGATCAGATCAACCAATGGTGGACTTGGATAGACCACATTAGCACTCTTCAGAGGAAGAGTGGGACTGACCGAGGAAGGGACTGGATCAGTCACTTTGAAATTCCTCAATGGAGGAATGGGATCGACCGATGGAAAAACTAGATCAACCACTTTGGCACTCTTCAGAGGAAGAGTGAGACTGACCGAGGAAGGGACTGGATCAGTCACTTTGGCACTCGTCAAAGGAGGAGTGGGATCAACCGATGGCAGAACCGAATCGACCACTAGAGTTTCATTCTCCAAAGGAAGGGGGTCGACGGGTGGAAACGGATCAACCGCTTTGGTGTCACTCTCGAACGTGAGAGTGGAATTGACTAAGGATGAAAATAGATCGACCACTTTGGTGTCACTCTTTTGACGAAGAGTGGGGCTGATCGATGACATAATTGGATCAACTACTTGGGTTCATGGTTCAATCGAGGAGGAAACTATATTGACTACCTGATCAACCGGACTGACCGGGGATGGAATCGGATTGACCAGTCCCTCAACCACTGATGGGTCCAAGGAAATATTACGATAAACTTTTGGAAGTTGAATTTTTTCCAAAAGAGAAGAAGCCTCGTCCATGTGAGGACAAAGGTGAGAGTAATGATTACCTTTACATAACATGCAATGGAACTTGACAATTTTCTTCTTCTTACCAACCTGAACATCGCTAGTTGATGGGGTATCATCGACATGACCGACAGAGGCCGATGACGTGGAGGACCACATTTCTAAGACCTGAATAAGACCGGGGCAATCCCTCAGAAAGTGGTCACCCTTACAAAGGCTGCAAGGAAATTTGGGTTTTGGATTCTTCATTTTAATCTCGTTGACCTCATCAACACTCCTAGTACTATTAAAAGTGACTGGTTTCTTAGAGCCAACATCTGATGTTGTTTGGGTCTTGGTCCTTTTCGAGCTCTTCTTCATCTTCTCTTTCCGTTTCTTCTTCTTCTGATCAGCCTGGCTACTCGCTTTAGATCTTTCACTAGGTGAAGAAGGAGAAATGGAAGGAGACTCGATGGGCGAAGAAGACGAAAATTCGACATGAGGTTTATGTGTGGGTGGTGTATTGACATCCAAAGTATTAGGTGCAACTGAAACATTGGGAGCATTCGGGATCACCGGAGTGGGGAACAACCAAACTGGTAAACCAATAGTGAGTCATGGAAGACTCAGTGTGGCAACATATGGAGGACCAAAGTTTCCAAATGAAGTAAAGGTATAAGGTTCCCCAGGAGAAGGGGTTCCTTCGTTGGTACTCCCAGGATTCGATGCAATTAACACTGACTTGACCTAAGGTCCACTAAGTAAAACAAACAAGACACGCTAAGAATCTAAGAAGCAAACAATCAAACAAACCTTCCTACGATGAAACCACTAGTTGGTGATGAAATCCAACGTCACGAGATCAAAATAGGAAGGGGTGGGGATAGAGCGGGTGGATCTGTTACATTGGTGATCTGCTTAACGGACTTATGCCTTGGTGCAAGCTTCCACGCAGTAATTGTGGATTTATCCTCCAAGGAGCCCGAGTGATTTTGACCAACATCTATTCCAGGTATAGTGAGACTTCCCTTCACCGTAACCTTGTGTGAGACCCTAAATATTATGGCTACTAAGGTCACCAACTCGTAGTTAGCCCCTGGGCAGGTACAGTCGACAGTCTAGTCAGAACGTATGGGCAGGATAACAAGTCCAAAATCAACTTGAAAGGCTTCCACTCAACATTGTGGGTATACCTTCCAGTGATCCCCAATATACGATCCGACCACTACAAACAGTTGGGCCACGGAGGGATAATCTCCGTAACTCACCCGAATGCGACCTCGTGCGTAACCCCTGTGTGAGAGGGGGATCCTAGGAAGACTAATATGACAATTGGATTTAACTCTCCCTACCGCAAGACACTAAGTTTGTTTGATAGCTTTGGAAAGTTATCCTTTCAACCTATTCCAAAGCCCTACACCTTAAACTAATGTAGGTTTGCTAACAAAGATGTAAAAAGTCTGATAAATTTTAGTTAAGCGTTGATTTTAATGGCTCTTGTTTTACTCAGAGGGTGTACGAAAGTGAAACTGATGGAATGATGACTCGATTCCCAAAAATATGCATGAAATATGATAAGCAATCGTTTCTTTTCAATGAATACTTATTTAAGGGAAAGAGGAAGAGTTGTTTTCACTATCAAACACTTGATAAGGAATGCCCTCAATCAATTTTGTCCTCAATCAAATCCAATATGATGCTACAACATTTCAAAAATGCAAACTAATATGCAAACTAACCATTAAGATGTACTTTTGTCATTTGTATGCGAATGATAATCAATTTAATGCAAAAATTTTCCTGCCATCTACCCTTTCAGATCAAGGAGATTCAGACAAGAATATGCAGATTTCGCACAAACAACACACCCTTTTGCAATCAAACAAGAGAAAAAAAAAATCAAAAAAGTGAAAGGAAGGAGAAAGAGATTGGATCAGATGACCTCAAAGAACCAAATGAGAAGAGGCACAGACTTCTAAAGTCCTTCACTAGAGTTCCCGCTTAGTCGGATAGGAGAGAAGAAAGCAGGGTATTGATTTCAAGCTTTCAACAACAACAACTCAAAAATAAGGGAGAAGGGCATAAGATCCAAACAACAAGGTGTTTACTTCTCAATATGAAGGATGTCAAAGGTCAAAGGAAGCATCATTGAATCACAAAGCATCTCAACAAGTGAAGAAACATGGTTTTTAACCTAAAAAATGCAATTTTTTGAAGGGATTTTGTGAAAACAGGGGCTGGTGCTCTAGTGTAAGGGACACCAGGGCATTATAAAGCTCTATCCAACACTCTAAGGGAGTGCTGACGCCCTTCTAACAAGGCAGGGCAACGCTGGTGCCCAAAAACTCAGAAAAAAGTTCGAAAAAACCCAAAATTCAGTCAAATTTTGACAATCAGGCTGAGTGTGATGGAGTGAAGAGTCAATCAGCAAATGCAATCAGATATAAAGGGGTGGAAAAGGCCTAATAAGACAAAATGTAAGACAAGGTCTATGAGGAAAACAAAACTAAGAAAGTTTTGATTCGTCCCCAGCGGAGTTGCCAATTTCTGTTGTAGGAAAATCTCCCTGCATACAGGTAGATTGCCTTAAAGAGCTAGACCCTAAAATTTAAGACAAAAAGTGCTTAACGTGGACACTGACTTCCTTTCAAATCTATAAAAACTAATGCATGAGGAGGAAGGAGAATAAAAGTACCTCTTTATCGACGTTTGTCCCTGCACGCTCCGAGTTAAGCTCCAAACTCTCGCTCCTCGACGAGTCCTGTAGACAAACAAAGTACGACCGCTTCCTACTCTATTGATATTAGCTTGAAAATAGATCTATCTATCAATGATAAGTTCATGTAAGATCATACACAAACTAGAAAGAAACATGCCAAGCAAATTATATTAATGAGGACAAAACATTGCTTACAACCATAGATGAATTGCAACAGTTTCATCAAGTCCTCCTTGCTTCCCCTTGCTCAAAAGATCCATGATCCTAATGATGATAGCTTCATCGATTGCTCCCTATGAGATCATAGGTCTCTTGCCTCCAAATTATCTTTGTTCTAGCACCACTTATGAGATCATAAGTTTGGTGTGATTCTCTCTTTTCCAGTCCTCTTTCACCATTAGAAAGCTTGCTTATATAGCCTTGGAGAGGCTTTAACCACTTGATATATCCTTGGGAAAGTTGAGGATTTGCCTCCTTCAGTTGAGGATCTGCCCTAGGATCATGGCTGGACTAGGGATTCGAGCTCAACTGCCTTCCAAGAATGAAAAGATGCTTCCCCCATTCATCTCAACAACTTAACCACTGCGTAGAATAGGTAGCGCTCCCTCAAAAGGACCATCAGAGCATTGTAGCGCTCCCTAGTAGGCTTTATGGGGGTGCCAAAGCTCTCAAAATCCACAACGCTCTCTCAAAAGGGCCAGGGGAGATTTATAACGCTCCCAGACAGTGTAAGGGGGAGGATCGACGCTCCCAGAAGAGGTATAGGGGAGCTCTCTCCTCCAAAAGCTAGTTTTTTGAGTGTTTTCATATGGCAAAAGGTTTTCAAGCCTACTGACTCATTTCTCCTCTTCCAAATCAAAATTTTGAGGTGTTTCAAGTGTCCTTCTCATGGCGTTATAGGAGCGACATAGGCATCATGGCAGCATGCTTTCTTTGACACTTGTGACACTTGTGACCAACAAGCGACACTTGCGACCTTGTGAGCAAAATGCGACACTTGCGACCTTTGTAATGACAACAATTGTGACACTATCAAAGTGAGTATTTTCACATGTGTAACAACTACCTCTGACGATATTTTCTCTAACACAATAACAGATAACCACCTTAATAGATGCCTTGGAACAATCAATGAAGATCGAATCCATGGCATGATATCTGGGGAGTATGAGAGTGACTATACCTCCATTGGATTCAAATTTGTTGCAAATCCAGGGACAAATATCGACACTAACAAAGAAGATTTAGAAATTAACTATACCAAGACCAGGATGACCTCAAGCTTGTTGCATAGGATGTTACATAGAGGGGAATTTGGTAAATGAATTCTCATACATGAGGGGAATATGACCTCCTCACAATCCAATGGATCCCTCTCCAGTACCAACAAGAGGATTTGCACAAGTATCTATGAATCCACCATTCCATGCATCGGTGCTATACCATGCCTTTCCAAGAACTCAAAAATCTCAACCAACCAAATATTGTGAGATTTGTTGGACACATGGGCATGTACCAAGGCAGTTTCCTATCATTCAGAAGTATATGATTGCACCCAATAGAATACATTGCGAGTTATGTGCATCTAAAAAACATGTTATAATTCAATGTAGAGTGATGGACGTGCTTGTTGACAGATTAGATCAGACAACATTTAGAATAAATGAAAACCCCCAAGGACCTAGAAGAGGTTGGGGAGGTGGGGGTGGAGGTGGATTTAGAGGAGGAATAAATGGGGGAAGAGGGTCAAGAATATGTTATATTTGTGATGAACAAGGTCACTTGTCTAGAGACTTCCCTCACCCAATACGACCATGATGCTCTCACTGCAGAACTAATGGGCATGCAACCGAAGACTTCCCAGAACTGATCGTGAAATGGGAATATTGGGTTCATCAATGAGGACATAAATTCATAGGCTCATCATTGATAAAGAAAATCAAGGGACAACTACCTAATATCAAAATCATTACTCATGGAGAAGCAAAAATAGGGGCAGATGTAGACAGTAAACCCCAGATTCAGAAAGCATCTCCCAAGGATGACATGTATGAACCTTTGAAACAAACCATGTTCTTAAAAAATGCAATCAAAATATTTTAGAGTATCTCTGTTCCATAAATAGTGGATAATTCCCCTAAATTCACCTTTGAACCTAAACTTGTGCGATCCCCTACCTCACCACCTGCACCTAGAAATCCTGTGATTCCAAAGAGACACCCTAAGCAGTCCCAAAACATAATCAATCTCTGGTTTCAATTGTTCTTTGATATCCTCAGGGGTGACCAACTTATAGAGAAGTTATGAAAAACGTTTTAAATAATACTGGGAAATGGGGGAACCCAATAAGCCATCATAACGGTCAACCTCACTAAGAAGAATACCCTGAGAATACAAAGAAGAAAGGTGTGAACATGAAAATAATTCAGGTTAGAAGCACAACTAGATGATTTTGAAATTAAAGATGTCATGCTATATTTGGGATATGATGTCAACATTCTACCCAAAAATACCTGGGAATCTTTGGGAAAATCTCAGTTAATGTATTCCCCCATCCAGTTGAGAATGGAGAACTAGTACTGCATTTTCCCAGTAGGAAGGATGGAAAATGTAGAAGTAGATGTTGTGGGAATTAAAACCACAACTGATTTCAAAGTAATTGAAATCATGGGAGACATTGATACCTACCTTGATCTACTCAGAATTTATTTGGAATATGACAACTATGATAACATTTATCTAAAGAAGGAAACCATGCCGTTTGAAGCAGATGGGATAAAAGTGGTTTAGCCCTTAGATCCATATTTAGGGCATAGATACACTGAGTTGGTGGACAACAATATTGAATCATATGATCTTGACCAATTATACACCATAACAATAGGAAATATATCGGATTATATAAATCCCACTACATATGGATGGATAAGTTGGAGAAGCATGAGAATCATAGAATTTGTTGACAAGGATTCAAAATTAGCATTTGACAGTTGGCAACAAGGCTCATATGAACGATTCTCAAGACGATGTGCAACTATCAGAGTAACTATATGGATTGGAACCAAGGTTAGGGAACACCCAACATATGAGGTACCTCAGAGGTAGAAATTTTTCCTATGAGCGTGGAAGAGAAAATAGTGGTGGATCAAAGGTTATCATTTCTTGACTTAGCCTTAAAAGATACCCCCGCTAGATGGTGGGACACTCACAGAGACTTGATTATGGAGCGGGAAGATGTGAAGAAAGACCTTTGATGTCGATTCCAAAGTAGGGATCAACTGAAAGAAGAGATGCATATAGATTTTCAAGATGCATAATTGTTCGACAGAGAGTCTAACCCCAAAGTGCATATTGAGAATTGTTTAAAACAATGGTGAGTTGCGGAAGTACCCTCTCACCTATGGGTTTAGGTATTTCTCCACTCATTGGGTCCGATCCCAAAATCCTGGTAGATACATGAAGAGACCAAAAGATAAACAAGATGTTGGCAGACCTTAAAAGACCAGTTTTGCAAGGAATTCTCCTTCACAAGAAAGTACCCTGAGCTCAACACAATCCTTCAAAGAATCCGAGAAATGATTTTTACTGACATTTTAAAGCAAAGACCATTCCCAATAGTATGTGTTGACCATATTCAATTGCTTCAGTCTAGTCTAAGTCACGAATATGATAAGATACCTATAGCTTGATGTAAAGTTGATAAAGACCTGGAAAAACTGGATGACTTAGAAGAACTCAAAAACTTAACTATTAAAGAAACAAAAGGCAATAGAGAGATTCAAGATACTATACCTAGTCACACCTATAGCTCCTATAACCATCCACCAAAGTTGCGAAAATTTAGTATAGGGAGTATAGAAAATGATAAGATAGATTCCATAGGTGACTACTAGGAGAAATGAAGATCGATTTAAAACCTGACTCAAAACCTATGAATCACATACCATACCACCTTAATCCTAAAATAAAAGAGAAGGTCAAGAAGGAAGTAGACAAAATGCTTGTGGAAGAGCTTATTTTTTCAATTGAAGAAGTGGAGTGGGTTATCCCCATAGTTATATAGATAAAGGATATAGAAGAAATTTGGGTCTATGTCGACTACAAAAGTCTGAATTATGCATGTGCGCATGATCCGTTTGTGACACCTTTTAGTGACAAATTATTATATCAGGTTGGGGGAAAATAATCTTATTCATTTATAGATGGATTCTCAGTATAACACCAAGTCAAAATTACAGAGGAATACAAGAAGAAGACCACATTCATAACTGAATGGGGTTCATTCACATACAACTTAATTCCCTTTGGCTTAAAGAATGCCCTTGCAGTCTTCTTTTGGATCGTGATAGAAATATTTCAAGAGTTCATCCACAAGTTTTTAGAGATCTACATGGATGATTGGATAGTATACAATATACTAAAGGAACATGTAGGGATACTTCGGTTGATGTTTTATAGATGTTGGGAATCGAAGATATCTCTGTACCTAAGGAAGTACATCTTTTTTGTACCACATAGAAATCTTCTAAGTCATATTGTATGCCGGGAAGGAGTCCTGGTAGACCCAACCAAAGTTGTGGTCATTTTGAACATGCTGCCACCTACAAGTGATAAACATTTGCACTCGACACTGGGACATACAATATATTACTATAGGTTCATCAAAATATATGCAACGATCACCACACCTCTAGAAAATTTTATAAAGAAGTTTGAAATATTTTGGTGGACACCAGAATGTGACAAAGAATTCGAGATCCTTACAGAAAAAATAAGTACTGCACCTATCTTGATATTCCCAATTGGGAAATTTAATTCCATGTACATGTGGACACATCAAGCATTTCCCTAGGATCCATCTTAGTGCAACTAGAGGAAGTAAATATGGACCACCCTATCTATTTTTCTAGTAGAAATATTCTGCAAGCCAAACACAACTACACAACCACCGAAAGGGAAGCTATAGTTATGATTTATGCATTAAAAAAGTTTAGAAACCATTTGTTAGGCTCTCATTTCAAGTTTTTTACTGACCACTCTTCGTTGAAGCACCTATTTAATAAACCAGTCCTTGAACGAAGGATTTGTAGGTGGCTACTACTCTTTTAGGAGTTTTCATTCGAAGTAATTGTCAAAACTCAAAGATGCAATGTAGGTCTAGATCACCTTTCTAGGTTTGAATCAAGGGGAAGTGGTGTAGAAGTGGATTATCAACTCCCAGATGAAGACCTCTTCCGAATTGAGGCCATCCTAGAGTATATTGAAGACATTTTTGTCTTCCTCAGTAATGGGACCTGCCCAGAAACTTACTCTGCAACCCAAAATTGACATATGATGGTTTGAGCAGCAGACTACCAACTAATTGCGGGAAAAATTAACAGGTTGGGACTAGACAACATCCTCAAGAGATGTGTCTTGAGTCACAAAAGGAAATATATCCTGTGGGAATGTTACAATGGAGTTATGGGAGGACATGTTGGAGGTAAAGATACCACACATAAGGTACTTCAAGCTGGATTGTTGGAGGTAAATCTACCATGCTAAAGCTTATGCTAGATATTGTGACACCTGCCAAAGAGTAGGGAATCCATCATGCAAAGATGAATTACATACCCCCTGCAACTAGTTAGAGCACTTCAGGCATTTGAGAAGTGATTTGTTGACTTTATTGGACCAATCAACTCACGAAATAAGCATTCAAAGGCCATATACATCATTACCGCAACATATTACTTCACGAGATGGGCCGAAGCAGAGGTAGTTCAAGATTTTTCGACATATACAACTGCTAGATTCATTTCTGAAAATGTCATTGCTTAGTTTGGATGCCCTATAATCCTAACCAAAGATCAAGGTAATCACTTTATCATTAGCACAGTCACAAAGTTGATGAAATAATTCCTTATACAACACCATAAGAGCAGTCACTATCATCCACAAGCTAATGGTACAATGGATGCATTCAATAAAATTTTGGAAAGAGGACTGACAAAAGTATGTTGCACAAACAAGGAAGACCGAGATGATAGAGTTCCAGTAGTCTTGTGGGATTATAGGAATACCAAAAATAAGCTACACAGGTATACCCCATTTCAGTTGGTTTATGGGAATGAAGTTTTTGTACCTACAGAGTTTATCACCCCTAGTATCTATATAGCACATGATACACAAATGACAGATGCCAAATAGGTTATGCAAAGGATTGCATACTTACAGGAACTTGAGGAAGCAATATTTTTAGTAGATTTTCATTATTCAGTTGAGAAAGCTAGACATAAATCTTGGCATGAAAGGAAAATTAATTCCAATATATTTGCACAAGGGGATAAGGTACTAATCTATGACAACTGGTATCCGAAGAATCTAGGAAAATTGTGCATGCATTGGTTGGGTCCATTCATAGTTGCGGAAATTTGACACTTTGGTGCAGTCAAGATAACACAACTGGACGATATCCTTTGACCAGGTTGGGTGAATGGTGCTCACCTGAAGCCCTACATTTCTCATGTTTTAACCAAAGGACTATTGATCTAGTCCAAGGGAGCTTGTACAATAGTTAGATTTTGGTTTTCTATAATTTATTTAATACATGTAATAATGTCAGAGTGTGTGTAGTGGTTCCATGACATACATTTTTCAGTCTAAGTGTTTCTTCTGTGAAAAAATGCTTACTCATCTACAGAGGGTCAGATGAGTCACCATTCCATTAAATGAGGTCATTAAATATGATGAAGACCCTCATTGTGGTCGCAAGGGGGGGGTGAATATGAACTGTATCGCAACCCAAGTACCATTCACATCATGTCTAGTCATACCCTTTATGGTAACTACAATAACCTGTCAAAACGTTATTTCAAGCCATAAACATATGATATGCGTGGATTCCATCGAAATCCCCGATGGGATTCTCAACCGTTAAAATAGTAAGCCCCTCAGTTTGACCACATCCCTGTCAATCTGTTCATTAAATCCAATGTCACCTTAGGTATTTTACCCCATTATCAGCCGCATTGGATAATTGAGCTTGAGATTGTGTCATTGTACTAATTACAAGTGTCTTTATGAGCGACTACAGGTCTCTCCAGTCATCCCGTTTATAATATATCTTAAATGCAAGGCGTGAGACTCACTGGTTATTTCATCTACCCTTTGTTCTTGAGCTATATACACCCTAGCACACTCTAGAAATTCCTCGGCTCCCCAATCAAAATCTCAACCCCCAACTCATCTAGTTTACTAGTGCTACAAAGCCAACATACTAAGAATAGAAGGAGGTTGAAATTCAACTTGCAAAGAGGAAATTCCAAATGAACTGTATGATCCCAGCATCAAGGTCATGGGTGATGTTAAGGGAAAGGTCGAGCAATAAAAAATCCTCGACCTCGACCTGAGTGACCTAGTACTATTTCCTCAAATGAATACTAGTGTGTTTTGGGACTTGGCTACAAACTCAATGGGGGACATCTAGCTTGTCCCAAAACTGGACTTCATCAATTTGTTCAATTCCACTATTATGCACCTCAGGGATCTACTGGTCTTCGAGACCACTAGTGAGGTTGTGTGGTGCACCACATTTTTGATCAGTTGAGTGCACGATAGGAGCTTATGGCTCAACAGAAGATACCCAATTCATGCATAGGACATCCAACATCTCACTAGATTGTCCCTGGAGGGTGAATATGTGTCTAAGGTATTCCAAGGCCCGAGCAAGCATGTGAAAAAGGAGGGGAAAATCATCTTATATGAGAAATTCCACACCGAGAGGGGCAGGCACACAACAAATATTAAGCCAATTATTCCAGAGACGGTTCAGATAAAATTTTATGTTATTGGAAATAAGTTCATTCACTTCTACTATAAGGGTGAGTGCACTTTATACATTGTCTCAGTAACGTACTTTTGTGAAAATGGAGTAGTGTTTAACTAGTGTAGTTACTTATTAAACGAAATCCTCATTGCTTGTGAGGAATCTCAGGAGAAAGGAGGAACCTTTACCTATGGCTACCTGCTCATAGCATTTGCAATGTCGAAGTGGCGACCACCCATAGGAAGACATATGGAACCTGTAGAAAAGGGGCACCTCGCAAAAATGTTTGAACCTTGGCATGAAAGGTCATATTCATAGAACATGGAGTTAAACAAAGTGACATTTCCAAGGTGGTATAACCAACTTATAGACAGAAATCAACAGTTGTGCATACCACAAGAGGTATTGAATCTCAACATAAGGAATATAGCATTTGGACAAAAATACCACTATACCTTTTTCTGGCTGGGGCATGCGAAGCTTGAGGACTTCCATAGAAGGCCGCTAATATTTTAAATTAAGGAAGAAACATTTGACAAAGAAGCTATGTCGTGGAATGATGTCAAGCACAACCCTCATAATTTGGGTATGCACTACCTCTTTCCAACAGAGCTCTTGAAGAAAAAAGGGCAGGATGAAGAAGAAGGGCCGAGTTTCACCGTAGCAGAGAAGAAACAAAAGGCTCAAACACCGACATATTCAGAAAAAGGGGAAGAGAAACCCTTGCAATGGAAGAAGAGGATGTTACCATTGTTTCCACAAGTTATAGAACAAGCAATACTATCAGGTAAGGATGTTAACAAGATCCTAGCTATTGCATTCATAGAAGATATTTCAATAAATAAATATCGAACAAGTGCTTCCCCTACCAAAGTCATAAATCGAAAACCAATATCCATGGCTTTACCTCGTACCAGGGAAGCCACTCATGATGCCTAGAATTTGATTAATATTACAGATGACCCTGATCCAGATGCCAGTGCATAATCAAATCTCATTTCTGAGCAAGCCCCATCACCACTTTAAGATACCACCATTCCCTCATAGCCCAGTTCGCCCAAATGATTGCAAATGGATATCCATAAAACCTTTGAGAACTTGGAAGATCCAACTATATTGACTACTACAGCCTCAAGCCAACCAATCACTCTGTATATACCCATTCTAGTCACTCTTCCCTCAGTAGAGAGCCATAAACTAGAAGTCCCACCACTCACTTGAGTACTGCAAGATATGATTATCCAGTGTCTGCTCCCAATGATTAGTGTTGAGGTTTCAATGATCAGAAGTGAGACTCTAGACATTTTTCTACCAATAGAGATAGGAACACAGCCGGTTCAAACACACACAAAAAAAAAAAATCAAGACAAATCACACCATCATTTAAAGAACAATTGGAGCAAGTAATCTATAATCCGAAACAATGTGCATAACTACTACAATTTTTTCTGGAAAAGAGAGAGGTTCTCCCTCTACTTACTATGAGTTTGAAGACCAGACTTGCACAAAAATTGCAAGGTCCATCAATAGGGGAAGAAAAACTGGAGACACCCTCAGAGCACTCCATGGCTAGTGAACTATCACTTCAAGTTAGATTACCCTTGGACGCCACTATTACATTCGACATGTTTGCTCATTTATCAATGCTACAACTAGTAGGACTAATCAGAGCCTCTATCGAGCTGCAATTGGAGCAGAGAATCCAATTGGCAGAAAGGGAAGTCGAATTATGGAAGCAAGAAAGACTTCTGGTGCAAACCTAAAGAATATAGGAGGAGTATTTGAAAATTTAGGTGGAACAAAAAGTAGAGAAAGTGAAGGATAAAATAACAAAGGCTTGGACAACTTTAAAAACGATATCACCCTAGATTTCATAATCTAGCACAAAAGATGAGAAAACAGAATAGTTTGAATTGGTTTAGGTATCCTGGGCTGACATAGTAGAACAAGCATAATATATAGAAGCATAGTTGTGGGAAAGCAAGTTAAAATCCAAATTACAACCCAGAAAGTTAAAGGAACAATTGGAAAATATTGTTATGGAAGGAAACAATGCAAGAGTAACTGTTAAGAACCAAATATCAATATAGCATAGAAAAACCTCAGAAAAAGTACTCAACGCCTTGAAAAAGAGAAAATTTCAGATAATAATCCTCTTCGAGGGGGCAACCTCCTTTTACCCCACTTAAATGTTCAAGTACAAGATGATTCAAAA
>SNQJ01S0055093.1:0-20957 GCA_010110895.2 Picea sitchensis | reverse complement strand
TTTGAACCTTGATTTTGAGGTGGTTCTGCTAGACAATATTTCTTCTGTTGTATCTCCCAAGTTTCAACCCTTCTGGGTATGAAAATTTCTTTTATGTAGTTCTCTAATATTTATTCTCTGTAATGCCATAGGTCTGATCAAAGTTGGATGTGCCAAGTGGAATTTACGGTAACTTCCCCACAACTTGACGATTTTTTTCCTTTCCAGGAGATCTCACTTGTATCGTGTGCCCCGCACAAAATAATTGATATGAAATTATAAAACTTACACCATAAATAATAAATACTGTCCACGATCCAATGAAACTAGTCCCACTCAATTTGTATACTCTAGGAAGAAGTTATGATTGTTTTACCTAGAACACCTTCTTGAGACTAGTCAATAGGACTAGTCAGATACCCTATCTTACACAGGGTGTATATACAAATTTAAGATGAACCAGAATCTAAAAATTTTACCATAGATACCTTACTAATTTCTATAAATTCCCTCTGGAGTTCAAGGTTTGAAACGTTACAAAAATGTTTTTATAGAGAAAATTCCGCAATGACTCAGTTCAGGATGATTCCAGAACCCTATATTGTACAGGTTGTATCTTCGAAAGTGTAAGGCCTTAGGAGCTTCATTTTGAACCCAACATAACTTGATCTATATAATAAATATCCTCCAAGCCATTCCTTCTGAAACATTGTAGAAAAAAAGTTGTAGAGAAAATGCCAGGGTGTCTCAGATGTAGCAGCGAAACCGCAAGACCTTGAGCTCTGATACCATATGTTAAGAACCAAATATCAATATAGCATAGAAAAACCTCAGAAAAAGTACTCAACACCTTGAAAAAGAGATAATTTAAGATAATAATCCTCATCGAGGGGGCAACCTCCTTTTACCCCACTTAAATGTTCAAGTACAAGATGATTCAAAATGAAAATGTCTCCTTGGTATATATAGGAGACTAGGAGGAATAATTACAACTAATGGCCTAAATCCGACATAAATAAAATAACATTACTAATATAATATGCCCCAATTAAGGGGTAATGAGCCAATAATAGGGCTTAACAGTAACACTGCATAAAAATACTACAGAGTGCACCACAATATTCAAAGATGCCAATTATTGGATGGGAGTAATCTTGTGGTGAAACCAAACAATAGAGGACTTGCACTTAAATATTCAATCGCTCAATAAAGAAGTGACCAAAGCCGTGGATTTGATGGAACAACAAACAAATTTTGAAGAAATTCAACAAGAGGATAATGATTTGAATGCACTGTTTGAAGCTTAGGTAGTGGCCAAGAAAGAACTCCGAGAATTTCGATCAGTAGTCCAAATTGTTTACCTATAGATGCACCAAGTGTATGCTATATCCGAGTCAAAATGGAATTCCCTAATTGTTATAGCAAGATTTGCCTCACCATTTCTATCTTGTACATAGGGCATTTTTTCCATTTTCCTATGCAGACTTATCAACCCATTTTTTTGATAAATCCAGAGCCAAAACATATATTTTTTCCACATATACTCTCCCTAACTGCTTTGCAAGATGCGTATATACTTGATGCTCCACTACAACTCGAGTATATCAGGGTTTGTGCCAGAAAATACAAAATGAGGTCGGGTTTACATGTCATGAAAGAAGATATTTGATCTTTGGCCTTCCATATACTTGAAACGTTCTGACTCGGCCCTTCAATTGCATTCTGGAGGCTATAAGAGCACAATTTCGAGCTATGGAAAAAGAGAGAGAAAGCATTAAACTTTGAGAGCAAAGTTACTCTGGAGAAATTACTTCATATTGAGTCTGCATCCCTTTGTCCTTCAAGTCTGAACACAGTGTTCAACCCCCAAGATCTTCCCTTATTGTCAGGAGAATCTCTTTATCTCTTTGCTATGAGCTTGCCTTTGATGGAGTATTGAAGTGGTGGAGACCCAGTTGGAAGGAACTTGGTTTCTTGGTTTTGAACCATGCCGACACGAAAGTCTGTAATGGTGATACTTTCGTTGATCAATTATTAATAGAAATACTCCTTTCCCGTCCAATCAATATCTTGTGAATATATGATTATTATCCATGGGCATGTTTGTAATGTTTATTAATGGATTGTGCTATCTGATGTGCTAACTCATTTTATATATTATCACTATATACTTGCATCGCTTGTTCGTTGAGAACTTCTTACAGGTATAAGTATTTGGGTCAAAGTTCTCAATGGTGGAATGACATCAAATGATTGGATTGAGGTAGGGTTCTTCCTCGTATTTCACATTAGTTTATATAGCACATGTTGGAATTGAGTTGATTTCTGCAGTCACACCTGTCTGTTGTGGTTTACCCTTGGACATAGAGAGTTTTTCCTTTGTAACAGAATTGGTGACTCCACTGGGGAGAGATATTCCTTCTAAGGGTTGAAGTATTTTTCCTTCTTATATTGCTCTTTTTCCTTTGTATATCTTGTTGTATCACAGTTGGATAGAGTCTGTTCACTTTGGGTCTAAGTTTTCAGCCTTTTTACCTTTCCTAGACTTGTTTTAAAAGATATATGCCCTTTTTTCCCTGACATCCATGTGTATACACTTGTTGTCCCACTACAAGAGGTGTATATATGCCCTTTTCTCTTGAACATGAGCGTATACCACTTCTCCCTTTCTTGTTTTCTTGGTTTAGTGACTACTGGGTAGGTTTTGAGAATCACTAAGCATTCTTGGGTCTCTGTGGTACCTGTTGAGATTATCTGGAATAATAGGAAACCTTTTTGGAGTTGAATTTTTGGGCGGCATATTTCTCTTTGATTTTCTTTTTTGATTTGTCCTTGGTAGTTGGGTTGTCTGCTTAGCTACTTGGTATTATGCTCGAGTGATTAATTTTATACACAATAGAAGTTATATATCAAGTCGCTTATCAGTCCATGCATTTTCTTTTTTAATACATTGAAAATACAAAAAATAGGCATTTTGCATTGTTTGCTATGTTTTTCTTTGAACCTTTACCATTAGCTTAGCACATTTAGCGAAAGACTACATTTTACTTCTGAGTTGCAGAATTAAAATTGAAGATTGCATTATTTTTATTTAGCATATCATTCACTGAAAAGTTAAAGTTAGGCTTTGCATTATATCTATTTTTATTCTTATGCAGAGTCATAAAACCATAAGTTTCATTTCCATACCTCTTTGAGTAATCACAACCAATAAAATTTATGCTTTAAACTGAAATTGATTAGTCACGATTTTATTTTTTAGGGTGCACAAACTAGTCTAGGATTTAGTGCCTTGGAATAGGATTTTGTGAGTAAACTTCTGCAAGGAAATTAAATTAACTTATGTGTCTAGGACAGGGAGTTGAGAAATCCATTGTATAATTGGTAATATCAGGAGGCTCCGCTCACACCGAAGTTAATCACGAGGTCGCGCTAAGTTAGTTGAAGGGATAACCCCTGGATACTCACCTAGCGTCAGAGATATTGCTGTGGATTTATTCATATTTGGGGATCTTGCTAGTGCCCATACCTCTGTGAGAGGAAATACTTTCAAGGTTTGGGGATTTGCTACCCTGCCCATATGGTGATCCAGACTTACAACTGTTCGCCTATGCATTGGTTATACAATGGTTTATTAGTTGCTTGACTTAGGTTTCTCATAGGTTACTTGCAGGGGTTATTTTTCTTATATCTTGAGTCAGATAGGGGTTAGAAAACACACATCCTTTATGGAGGATTACCTCCCTAGGGGAGTTTGATCGACTGGTTGTTAAGCCTATGAGGGCCCTTATAACTGATTATGTTACCTCCAAACTTTAGCAGGGAGTCTCAGGTCCCTCTTGGATGAGGAATACCTTCTTTAGCGAGGGAGGCCACTCGGCCACTTTAGCCCGTTTGCATGCATTTTGGCCGTTTTACTTTTTGTTATGCTCTTTGATTATTAGTTGACCATAGGATTTCATGATGGGTATTTGTTATCATGGATAGTGGAGTTCCTTTTGCTCCCTCGTTTACTACTACTCCCCCCATGACGTTCATGGGGGCAAATCCATCTGTTTTTTATAATGGTATGCAGAACTATAATGCTCAGTCCCCACCTTGGGTCTCTAGCCATTTTTCTATTGATATGCCTTCCCCCATGCAACCCTCTCCCTGGCCCACATATATGAATCCTAGCATTGGACCTGGGGGAACCATGGCTCCGATGACTACTTCTTCATTTCATATGAGTTGTGTCCCCATGGGAGGATGGCACCATCCTGTCTATGGATCCAATACTAGCTATGCTCTTTTAGGAGACAATACTCAGATGGGTGCCTATTCCACTTATTACCCCCCACCCATGTATCTTTCATCTTCCATGTCAGTTCCTTTGAACACTTTTTTCGTGACAGGTCCGCAAGTACCCCCGAGGTCTTTTGTACGGGGAGAATCAATTTGATAATTCGGGCTACCCTCTTTATGACCCCTTCACAAGGGGGCAACATATATCCTCACTTGAATAATCCTTATCCAACCTCAGTCTCTCCACAAAACCCAGTGACGATGCCCGTCAAAACCTCATCAGACCATTTTGGCGTGAACCAACACCTTACTGGGCTAGGGCATGGGGTACACCAAGATTCTGCTTGGCTTGCAATTTTTTAGAATCAGTCCTTCCCTAGACTATGGACTCAAATGCCACCGTCAATTGCCATTCCAGTCACTGTCAGTCATACTGGTGCTCCATCTCCAACCTCTGCCAGTCATGTCGGAGATGAGTTGACTTCTTCTACCAACTACGTCGACAACTTGCCCCCAACCTCTACCAATTATATTGGGGGAACCATTTTTTTCCCCTGAATCATAACCATGTCGCGTCTCCCACTTCTATTCATCATACGGGAGACGACTCTCTGCCCCCTACTAGTTACATTGAGAAGCCCATACGCCTTAGACGTAAGCCTAAATTATTTTGCAGGACTTACGAAGGAATTCACCTTACTCGTTTGTGTCCAATTACTGCTGAGATACCCAAAGCATGGGGTTCACCCAAGAGCCCTTCAAATACTGAGGCATGTGTGGTTTCTCTTCACGACACTCCTCCCTTGATCGTCTTGGTGGTTCCACCGATGCAATTTTCTCCCAAACTCACCCCCTTTGTTAAGGGTGAAGCATCTCTTTCCTCCACTAATACACATCCTCTTCAACCTATAATTAAAGAAGAGACCACACCAGTGCAATCTCTGGTCAACCCTACTCTCCCTGAAGAGAATGACACACCTTTCAGCCATGTCATCAACATTCCACACCCTCCCCCTTCTAAACAAGAGAGATTTATTCTTCCCTCGAATGCTCTCCCTCCATGTCCTGACAAGGTTCCTTTTGATTGGGATGACCTGATGGGACATCCCATTCCCCCACCTATGTATTTTCCATTAAGAGACATTATTTGAACCATCATAGAGACTGTATCCTCCATTAGCACCTTCTCCTCCTTGACATGGAAAGCTTTGGGTTTTCCCAAGCTATTGTCAACTATCTGCAGGATACTGACTTTCGTCAGAAAGCCAGGACGGGAGCCTTGGCCTCCCCCCTTACATGTTGATTAGACTCCCCAAACATGAGTCTTAGTTAATCTCTTTTCCGACTCATTACTAAAAATTGAAAAGATTGCTGAGTGATTTGTCCCTTTCACACTCATTAAAATTGGATTTGAAAGATCATGAGTCTTAGTTAAGCTCTTTTCTGACTCGCTATAAAAAATGGAAAAGATTGCCGAGTGAACTTGTCTTCTTCACACTCGTAAATTGGATTTGAAAAGACGTCTATTTGGCACAAGTTTACCCCTTTTTCACACCAAGTAGAATAAAAGATATAAAAAGGACATTTTTTGGCGTTAAATTGTGATTGCATCTCATGCCCTTACTTGCAGTATTGAGCCTTTAGTTGGTTCATGCTTTGTGTTATAAACCATGGCCCAAGCAGTTTGCATTCTCAACCAAGCATAGCCTTGTCTATATCCTTCTCAATTTGACACCCTACACCATGGAGGGAACATCACCTCGAGTGTCCATCTCTCACATGCATTTCCTTGCATTGAGCATAGGTACGTTCCACTACTGGAACTAGTTTTTCTTACTTGTGACACTCGTTCCCTCCTCTGTATCATATCATTCAATTGTTATGAAAAAACAAAAAATATGGGCAGGAAGGGAGTACTGTATTTTAATTGGAAGCCATTTGTCGTGATGTAGACCCCCTATCCCTCTTCAGGGGTGCACGACCTCCCGATCAGGATCTTCTAGTTCAGGAGCTGAAATGGCTCTTCCGGATCCAATTGGAACCCTTCGAAATGAACACACAGGTCCACTCCACGAATGCTCAGTTGGCTCTTTTTTCCAGCGCCAAGCGTGAGCTCCCACTGTGCAAGACCAAGGGCTAAGACCACGCCCTTATCCTTCCTTCAATTTGTTATTTCGCAATCTCGCAACTTAGAGGTTTGCAGTGCAAGAACTCCACCCTCCCAACTCTCTATACCCGAGTTCATGAAATGGCGCGACCTCACTATTTCACAATTCAGGGTTCTGGAAGTCAAGCCCTCTGTCCTTCCAACTTTCGAGACCTGAGATCACAATGTGTATCAATGGTCCAGATCTGCCTGAAGTCGACGATCCAGATCAAATCACCATCTCGCGAATCGGAGGTTTGAAAAATAAAGGGCTCCTCTTTCCGGTTCGCGAAATAGATAGCCCTCATTATCTCACGATCTTGCGACTCAGGATTTTGAAGCACCATGGAAACCACCTCCCATATTACGATGTTTGAGTTCATGAAATGGACAACCCTCGCTATCTCGTGATCTCATGACTCAGGATCTTGAAAGACAAGGCCTCTATCCCTCTGGTCGGTGATACCCAAATTCACGAACTGAACCAATGGTCCAGATCTATCCAAGATCAATGGTCATTGTTCCCCTTGAGCTTTTGGACGTCAAGTGGCCCTCATTTCTATCCTCCTTGCATATCCTCTTTACTCAATGGTTTGCGGGGTTTCACTGTTTCTCCTCGAGGACTCTCCACCATCCATTCATATATTTGAACTCCCCTCACCTGGATCTATGCAGCGTTAAAGTCTGCACTCCTCCTTCCAATCGGATGAATCCATGGGAACCCCCACAATGATCCAATGCTCAAGGGAGTTCTCCCTCCTGAGTTGTTACTTGACTCTGACTTAGAAGATTTTCTAAGTCTATGAAGACTCAATCTTCGCTCCTTCCAGGGAATGAGTTCCTGGTCTCGACAACACCTTCTAAAGCATTATCCCTCCTGAGCTTTATCTGGTTCAGACTTTGATATCTTGCACACTCCTTGCATCTGAGGGGTTTTGATAGCTCAGATTCATGAAGTTTTCTCTCTGGCTCAATGCACACCTTGTAGAGCTCCCAGTGAAGAGAAAAATAATTCCACAACGCTCCTCTTTAGTTCGATGTACACCTTGTAGAGTTCCAAATGAAGAGAAACAATTGAAACTTTCAAAATCTCACAGTTCCATTCACTTGTTTATAAAACAAAAAAAAATAGGAAAATATGCACAGTCCAAGCACAACACATTTGGATCAATTTTCCATTCTGTTCTATTCATAAGTTCCCATTGGCTACATAATACATACAATCAACAATAGCTCCAAAATCTGAGATTTTCTACTCACTCGCAGTTCTCTCACAGATCCATTTCTCTCCTTTTTTTCTCTCCCCCTCTCACTGGGTGTGTCAGCTTCTACATAACTCAAAAATGGTTCTAGGGTTTCCCTTGGCTACTTGCCTACTCTAAAATTCATCCTACACTATCTAAGTCCAGTCTCATTCCAGAGCCGAAGTGTAAACTCCTGCTCTGTTTTCAATTTCAAAAACTTGCTTCACAGGGTAAAATTCGGCACCGGTTCAAGCGTGCCCCAAAAAGTGAATTCTGGTGTTGAGTGGAGGCGAATCCTGAAATCCGTCATAGCCGCCCACGTCGAAGTTCTGGAAGAACTCTCACATGTTGAATGTTCCTGCCTCTATGCACTTGACACGATGCTCCTGCATCATACTCCCCTTGAAAAAAATTCATGGACTCCTGTCCATGAGCTCCTCTACTGATTTTCCCTGCTTCTGGATAACAAATTCATTTTCCCAATTGGCATATTTGATTTTGTGCCCCTTCCATTTGAACAAATAATCAAAATAAGTCTTCCTCCTGGTCTTCTTGCCAATCCTCTAATCAACAATTTTCTCCATCTGCGGCTTTTCTTCTACATGCATCTGTTTCTCCCACTGAATCTTTCCTTGATATTGTGACCCTCCTGTGTTGTCTTTCTTATAAGGGTACAGGTCTGAAACATTGTATATGGGTGAAATTCCCACACCATCTAGCAGTTCGATTTCATAGGAATTTGCATCAAATTTCCTCAAGATCTTACAGGGTCCTATATTATTCATCTTCAATTTGTTATATGTTCCCCTAGGGAACCTTTCCTTCCTGAGATGAGCTAAAACCAGATCTCCCACTTCAAATTGAAGTTCCTTGTGATGTTGATCAACTCTGTGTTTTTATTTTTTATTAGAACTCTGTAATTGTTCTTTGATTCGACTATGGAGTCTCTTCATTTCAACAACAAAATCCTCTGCTCCAGCACTTCTAATCTCTCCTTGTTCCAAGTCCCTTAACTCAGACACTCCCCTGGGTTGCATTCCATAGAGTATTTGGAATGGGATCCTCCCAGTGCTTCTGTTTGGTGAGTCATTGGATGCAAATTCTTCTTGTGGCAGAATCTGATCCCACTGGTTATGATGTTTAGTAACCAGACTTCTCAATAAGTTCCCCAAACTTCTATTTACCACCTCACTCTACCCATCTGTTTGAGGGTGATAAAATGAGATGAAGGACAAATATGTCCCCATCTTCTTCCATAGCATTGTCCAAAAGTGACCAACAAATTTTGTGTCTCTTTCTGAGACAATGCTCCTGGGTAGACCGTGAAGTCTTACAACTTCTCTGAAAAACTGATTTGCAACATGTGTTGCATCACTGGTCTTATGGCATGGGATGAAATGTGCCATCTTTGAAAAACTATATACCACCACAAATATGGAATCGAATCCCCTTTTTGTTCTTGGCAACCCCAACATGAAATCCATGCTTATTGCATCCCAAGGCCTTTCTAGTATTGGCAATGGTTGATACAATCCAGTGTTTTGTCTTTTCCCCTTTGCATGTTGGAAGATTCTACATCTTTTCACAAACTTTATCACCTATGTTCTCATACCTGGCCAATAGTATGAACTGCTCAACTATGCAAACGTTTTATCGTGGCCGAAATGTTTAGCCAATCCTCCACTGTGCTTCTCCTTCAGAAGGTTGCCCCTCATTGAGCATCTTGGTATGCATAGTTGGTTTCCTTTGAACAACAATCCTTCCTAAACCATATAATATGTCCACTGCCTTCTATCTCTCAGTACAGGGCTTGTACATGCTTTGTAGGCCTCCTTGAAATCTGCATCATCACAATACATGTCCTTAAGGTGTTCAAACCCCAAGGTCTCCACTTGGAATTCCTGCAGAATTAAACATCTCCTGCTTAATGCATCAACAACCTTCTTAGCATTCCCAACAATATGTTTTATGACAAAAGTAAAATTTTTCATAAATTCAACCCATTTTGCATGCCTTTGATTCAGTTTTTCTTGTCGAGTTATGAATTGTAAAGCTTGGTTATCGCTGTACAAGACAAACTCTTTCAGGACAAGATAATGCCTCCATTTATTCAATGCTTGAATGATGGCATATAATTCCTTGTCATATGTGGAGTATTTCCTCTTAGTCTCATTCATGTTCTCGCTGAAATAGGCAACATGCCTGTTATCCTGACTCAGAACAACTCCTATTGCAACTCCACTTGTGTCACATCTCACCTGAAATGTCTTCCCAAAATTCGGCAAGATCAGAATTGGTCGTTCTGTTATCTTCTCCTTCAGTATATTGAAGCTCCTTTCGGCCTCCTCTTTCCATTTGAAAGACTTGTGCCACTTCTTCACTATATCCATCATAGGTGCACAAATCCCACTGAAGTCTCTGATGAACTTTCTATAAAAACTTGCTAAACCATGAAATCTCCTTACCTCGAACATGCTCCTTGGTGACAGCCATTCTCTGATTACTTTCACTTTCTCTGGATCCATCTTCAGTTCATTTGAAGAGATAACAAAACCCAAGTAGATGATTTTGGACTTCATAAAAGAGGAGTTCTTCAAGTTGATCAACAACTTCTCCTACTGTGGCCTCCTCATTACTAGCGTTAGGTGCCTCAAATGATCCTCTTTAGTCTTGCTAAAGATCAATATATCGTCCAGATATACAACCACAAACTTGCCAATGAAATATTTTAGAATTTTTTTCATCAGCCTCATAAAAGTGCTCGGGGCATTTGTTAAGCCAAATGGCATGACTAGCCACTCATACAGGCCTTCATTCATCTTAAATGTTGTTTTCCATTCATCACCTTCTCTCATCCTGATCTGGTGATATCCACTTTTCATATCTATCTTAGAAAATAAATTTTCTCCACTTAAACAATCCATTAAATCATCCATTCTTGGTAAGGGGAATCTGTACCTGATGGTGATATTGTTGATGGCTCTCGTGTTTGTGCACATTCTCCATCCTCCATCCTTCTTTGAGCTTAACACAGTTGGTACTGCACATGGGCTCTAACTTTCTCTGACTAAGCCCTTATCTAGGAATTCTTGGACTTGGCTCTTCACCTCCTCATTTTCTCGAGGTGTTAATCTGTACACTACCTTGTTTGGCAGGCTTTCTCCTGGTATCAAGTCGATATGATGACTGATACTCCTGATGGGTGGCAATGAGTTTGGAAGCTCATCCACCACTATATCAGCAAAATTATCCAACAGCTCCTGAACCTCTTCAGGCAAATCATCCATTGATGTACTCGTAAGGATGACTCTGGGCTTCCTCACCACAACAAACTGCATCTTCTGTTCTTCCTTGACTTCCTTCAGGAGTTCCTTACCACTCATGAGAAGTATGCTTGTGCTGGCTTCCTGCTTCGCTCTCTTCTCCTCCATTGGCAGTAACATATGCGTCCTACAATTCTTCTCCAATGTGTATGTATTCTTCCTTCCATCTTGAATGACATTCCTATCATACTGCCATGGTATTCCCAACAAAATGTGGCATACGTCCATGGGAATTACATCACATGTGATTTCATCCTTATATCCTCCTATTTTAATTTCAACCAGGCATTGTTTAGTAATCATTACCTGGTGTCCTTTTTGTAGCCATGAGACTTTGTATGGCCTTGGATGTGTAGTTGTCTTCAGCTCCAATTTCTCCACCATCTGTGTGGATACTAGATTGTCAGTGCTCCCACTGTCAATGATCACCTTGCATACTTTATCCTTAGTCTTGCAAGATGTCCCGAAGAGATTATTTCTCTGCACTGGCTTCTCAATTTATGCCTCTGGTTTTAAGAGAACTTTTCTCAACATCAGGGATGCTCCATCCTCTTCTCCTTCTGCCTTAACATCTCTTCGCTGCGCTTCTGAGATATGAGCTTCTCCTCCTTATTTATTTCCCTCAGGACATTCCCAAGACATGTGCCCTATCTTTCCACAGTTATAGCACCTTACTCCTCCTCTGCCCCTTCCTCTAGAAGAGTTTCTTCCACCATTCTGTCTTCCTCGTGAACTTCCTCCTCATTCCAAGTGATTGTGTGGTTTCTCAACCTCGTCCTTAGACTTATGTTCTCTGTCACGGTTAAATCCCTTGCTTTTTCTTGGGACCAAGCTTTTGCCTCTTCCTCACTGGTTCTGTTTCCTGGCCAACTTCTCCTTTGCTTTCAGTGCAAACTAATAAGCATCCTCCACAGTCCTCACTGACATCATGCTCAACTTGTCCTAGACTTCATATCTCAAGCCATTTACATATCTGGTGACTTTTTCTTCGTCTCTCTCCCTTTGTCCAGTTTTGATGTTCAACCTGTAGAACTCCTCGGTGTAATCCTTGATTGCCATTCCTTTCTGTCTCAAGTTCTGTAGCTTCCTGAACAAATTGATCTGGTAGTCCTTGGGTATGAACTTAGCCTTCAGCTTGGCTACCATCCTGTCCCAACTCTTTATCCTCTGTTTTCCTTTACTTCTCCTCTCAGCCTGCAATTTGTCCCACCATAGTGTTGCATGCCCTTTTAACCTGGTGACTGCCTGCTTCACCTTCTTCTCCTCATCGACATCTTCATAGTCGAAATGCTTGTCCATGGACCTTATCCAGTCTAATAGTTCTTCAACATCTAGATTTCCCTCATACATGGGGACCTCTATCTTAGCTCTGCCTCCCAATCTGGAAACTGCTCTCAACAAATGTTCTTCTACAACATCCTCTCCTGCAGCTTCTTCAACCTTAGCTTCTTCACTTTCCACATCACTGACATCCCTAACGTCAAGTGATATTCTCTATGCTGCTTCCATTGCTTCCATTCGGGCGTGAAACTCTCGCATCTCCCTTTCTACAACACGGTTGGCTAAAGGTGGCTCTCGTCTTCTTGGCAGCATTATGTTGACTATTTGTCACACGCAGAGTATAGCTCCAAGTTTTCTATATCCTTCTTTTTCCTCCTTTGCCTGAAATCTACAAACGAAAAATGGGCTCTGATACCACCTGATGCAGACCCCCTATACCTCTTCAGGGCTGCGTGACCTCCCTGTCAGGATCTTCTAGCTTAGGAGCCGAAATGGATCTTCCGGTTCCAACTGGAACCCTTCGAAATGAACACACAAGTCCACTCCAAGAATTCTTAGTTGGCTCTTTTTTCCAGTGCCAAACGTGAGTTCCCACTGTGCAAGACCAAGGGATGTGACCATGCCCTTATCCATCCTGCCTTTCGCTATTTCGTGATCTCGCAACTTAGATATTTACAGTGCAAGAACTTCGCCCTCCCAAATCGCGATACCTGAGTTCGCGAAATGGCCCGACCTCGCTATTTCACAATTCGGGGTTCTGGAAGTCAAGCCCTCTATCCTTCCAACTTGCGAGACCTGAGATCATGATGTGGATCAACGGTCAAGATCCACCTGTAGTCGACGATCCAGATCAAATCTCCATATCACGACTTAGAGGTTTGAAAAATAAGGGCTCCGCTTTCCAGTTCGCAATATCCAAGTTCACGAAACAGACAACCCTCGTTATCTCGCAACTCAGGATTTTGAAGCACCACGAATACCACCTCCCAGCTCGCGGTGTCCAAGTTCGTGAAATGGACAACCCTCGCTATCTTGCGATCTCATGACTCGAGATCTTGAAAGACAAGGCCTCTATCCCTCTGGTCGATGATACCCAAATTCGCGAACTGAACCAATGGTCCAGATCTATCTGAGATCGATGGTTGCTATTCCCCCTGAGCTTTTGGACATCAAGTGGCCCTCACCGCTAACCTCCTTGTAGCTCTAATTTACCCAATGGTTTGCCGGGTTTTGGTGTTCCTCCTCGAGGACTCTCCACCATCCGTTCAGATCTTTGAACTCCCCTCACCTGGATCTACACAACATTAAATTCTGCGCTCCTCCTTCTAATCGGATGAATCTGTGGGAATCCCCACAATGATCCAACGCTCAAGGGCGTTCTCCCTCCTGAGTTGTTACTTGACTCTGACTTAGAATATTTTCTAAGTCTGTGAAGACTCAATATTCGCTCCTTCCAGGGAATGAGTTCCTGGTCTCGACAACACCTTCCGAAGCATTATCCCTCCTAAGCTTTATTTGGTTCAGACTTCGATCTCCCGCGCACTCCTTGCATCTGAGGGGTTTCGATAGCTCAGATTCACAATGTTTTCTCTCTGGATCAATGCACACCTTGCAGAGCTCCCAGTGAAGAGAAAAACAATTCCACAACACTCCTCTTTGGCTCGATGCACACCTTGCAGAGTTCCAAATGAAGAGAAACAATTGAAACTATCAAAATCTCACAGTTCCATTCACTTGTTTATAAAACAAAAAACAACACGAAAATACTCATAGTCCAAGCACAACACATTTGGATCAATTTTCCATTCTGTTTTATTCATAATTGTCCAATGGCTACATAATACATACAAACAACAATAGCTCCAAAAGCTAATATTTTCTGCTCACTCACAGTTCTCTCACAGATCCATTTCTCTCCTTTTTTTCTCTACCCCTCTCACTGGGTGTGTCAACTTCTACATAACTCAAAAATGGTTCTAGGGTTTCCCTTGGCTACTTTCCTACTCTAAAATTCATCCTACACTATCTAAGTCCAATCACATTCCAGAGATGAAGTGGAAACTCCTGCTCTGTTTTCAATTTCAAAAACTTTCTTCACAGGGTAAAATTCAACATCGGTTCAAGCATGCCCCAAAAAGTGAATTTTGGTGCTGAGTGGAGGCAGATCCTGAAATCCGTTGTAGCCGCCCACATCGAAGTTCTGGAAGAACTCGCACATGTTGAATGTTCCCGCCTCTATGCGCTTGACATGATGCTCCTGCATCATGTCGCCTTTGAACATAGCACAAATTTATTGAGTCCTTGCATCATCATAATTTTGGGTTTTGCATGGCCTTAGGAACATGATCTCGTTACAGAATTTTCTCTAGTGTCTGGTTAATCTTCCAGCCACTATAGAGAACATTATGGATGCCTCCTGCATCTAATTTTCAAATCATTAAGTCTATGCTGCCAGAGTCCACCATATGTCTCATGCTATTATTCAAAGGAAGTCTATCAACCTGTATCGGCCACTCCTTAGAAATCTTGACTTCGCATGTCATCCATACCCTCAGTTTGTCTCAGAATCACATGATACTTTGGTCTTATGATGCACCCTGGCCCTACTTTCATCATTGATAGGTCACCTTGAACCCATACCATTTCCATTGCCAATGCATACCATACCATACCATTTCCAATGCATACCATACCATATCATACCATACCATACCATTTCCAATGCATACCATACCATACCATTTCCAATGCATACCATACCATACCATACCATACCATGCAAGGAAATGGAAAGGAAATGCATACCATGCCATACCATACCATACCAAGACAATTCATACCATACCATACCATTGCCAATGCATACCATACAATGGTGTTGAAATGCATACCATTGCCAATGCATACCATTTCCATCGCCAATTCATACCATACCATGCAAGGCAATCTCAAGGAAATGAATACCATACCATAGCATACCATGCAAGGAAAGGCAAGGCATACCATACCATACCATACCATGAAAGGAAAGTCAAGTCCATGCAAGGCATGGCAAGGCATGGAAAGGCATTGCAAGGTATGGAAGTGCACACCATACCATACCATACCGTACTATGCAAGGAAATGGGAAGGCAATTCATACCATACCATACCATGCAAGGAAAGGCAAGGCAATGACATACCATACCATACCATGCAATGACAAGGAAATGCATACCATACAATACCATACTATACCATACCATCCAAAGAAAGGCAAGTCCATGCAAGGAAATGACAAGGCAATACATACCATACCATACCATTTCCAATGCATACCATACAAGGAAATGGAAAGGCAATGTATACCATACCATGCAAGGCAATGGCAAGGCAATGCATACCATACCATACCAAGACAATACATACCATACCATACCATACCATTTCCATATTCATACCATACCATACAATGCATACCATACCATAAAATATCATACCATACCATACCATGCAAAGAAAGGCAAGGAAAGACAATGCAAGGCATGGCAAGGAATGGAAAGGCATGGAAATGCAAGACAATGCATACCATACCATACAATACCAAACCATACATACAATGCAATGCATACCATACCATAACATATGATACGAGGCAATGGAAAGGCAATACATACCATACCATGCCATACCATGCAAGGAAATGGAAGACAATGCATACCATACCATACCTTACCATACCTTACCATATAAGGAAATGGAAAGTCAAGGCATATCATATCATACCATACCATACCATACAAGGCAATGACAAGGAAAGGAAAATCATACCATACCATAACATACAAGGAAATGGAAAGGAAATTCATACCATACCATACCATACCATGGAAACATAAGGCATACCATACAATACCATACCATACAATGCAAGTTAAGGCAAGGCATACAATACCATACCATGCCATGGAAAGGCGAGGCATACCATACCATACCATACCATGGCAAGTCAAGACATGGCATGACAAGGCAAGGTATGACAAGTCCTTCATGACATGGAATGGTAAGGAAAGGTGATGCATGGCATGGTAAGGCAATGCATGAGAATGCATGGTAAGGCAAGGCATGACATGGCAAGGAAAGGCAATGCATGGAATGGCATGGAAAAACATGGCAAGGACAAGAATGTAAAGGAAAGGCAATGCAAAGGGTTGATGTCTTCAATATTGTATTCATGGAATGGCATGACATGTCTTGGCATAATTTTATCCATGGAATGGAATGGAAAGGCATGGTAATGTCATGGAAATCATGTCTTCAATATTCTAGGGTTTTTATGTGCCATGGCAATGATGTCTTGAATATTCTAGGGTTGTTATGTGCCATGGAAATGATGTCTTGAATATTCTAGGGCTTGATGTTTTGAATATTCTAGGGTTGTTATGTACCATGTTGGGAAGCTAAATGACAATGTAATGGATTGTAAAGGCATGGAAATGACATGTCATGACATGGCTTGGGATACATAGAAATGATGTCTTGAATATTCTATGGCTTGATGTCTTGAATATTCTAGGGTTGTTATGTGTCATCTTACATTTCAACAAGAATTTGTTATCTAAACCCTAGTTTAGTCTTGCATTTTCATCCCCCTTTCATTTAATGATTACTTGTGTTAAGGGTTGTTATATTTATCATGTTGTAACTTATTTAATATCATTTATTGGCTTGGCGAGGCATGTAAATGAAAATTTATATTTATTGTTATATAGGTTAAAATGGGAAACTACATGACAAGGCATTGGAAACTACATGTTAATGGCATGGAATGACATGGCTTGGAAATACATGGAAATGGAATGGGATGGAAATGACATGGAAATGGAATTCCATGGCATGTCTTGGAAAGGCATAGCATTGGCATGGCAATGGGATGTATGGCAAGGCATTGAAATGGCATGGCATGAAATGTCTTGGAAAGTCATGGGAATGGCATGGAAAGGTTTGACAATGGCATGGAAATGACAATGGTATGCCATGGAATGACTTGGAAATGAATTAAAATGGCATGGAATGACAATGCATGGAATGAAAATGGAAAGGCATGACATGGCATCAACATGTTTGTGGGATTGGGTTTGGGAGGGTCCTTTGTCTCCTTGTGTGCTCTAACCCAAAAATATGGTAGGAATGTGAAATCAAATATCATAGATGGTGAAGGGAAAAGAATAATGGTTTCAAGTACCCCTGGAGGAATTTTGGTAGCACAACATTACTTTCTATAGTGTTTCATGAAATGTAACCTCAAAAATTTTATTTGTAGGTGGAAAATGATACCCATTCTAAGATCTAGTTTCCATGTGAAATATCTCATTCTATTGATCAAAATCAATAAGTTTAGTGGACATCATGGAAGACTGAATAACTGTTATTAATAATTGATGGGTTTAACAAAATTTACATATACCCACTACACAATCTAAACAAACATGTGCATTAATGAGTCCTTGACTAGTCTTTTTGTCATTTATGAAGGGTTACACATAAATCAAATGATTTTATATATTTCATGCATAGAAAGAGGGGAAAAATGTCTGTGCACTAGAAAATAACATTGAGTTGAAATTGTTAAGTGATTTACAATTATGTAGAAGACAAATGATAAAATTTATTTCTATAATAAATTATTGCAATATGCCATTTTTTAGGTCACAATATTTTCAACTCACCACTATTTGAGTTTGGATTGTCATTGGATTTAGATGGAGATAATTTAAGAGGTAGTCCATATTGTTGGTTGTGAGTTAGAATATGGATATCCACAACATTCATGCAAATAATTCAAAAGGAATGATCTATCGATGATGTAGAGATACATGGTTGATTAGCAAGCAATACTACTTGAGAACATTAATTGCTTATGGATTTAACACTTAGCAATATTTTCCACCACAAGATATTCCTTAATGCGTAATGAAAGTATTTATAATCACTTTATAAACAAATCAAGGGATTAATACACATCAAATTGATACACTTTGAAATTCACATATTTATCGACATCAAATGTAGAAACAATGAGATTCCTAAAATACGTGCGATGAAATGTGTGTGTGTGTGTGTGTGTGTAAACTCAACATCATCTAGCTTGTACATTTTTTACAAAATGGAAACTCGTGCCTAGTATATAAAGTGACAACAAGTGCCCTAACATAAAAAAAACATCTATATTGTGGCGTAGATACAAAATGGCAGTAGTTGGTCAATCATTGACCATTGCCACCCTCTCCAGCCTTAGGAGAATTCTGGAAATATATATTTCTTCTCTTTATTGAGGATGCACCTTGAGATGTTCTAGTTCTAGGAATGCTTCGATGCTCTAGAGACTGCACAAATAATAAACAATGTTATTTTTTTTTTTCATCAATGAATTAATAGACAAGGAAAATGATTCTTTGTAATTTAACCTAAGACAATTCACTGCATATGAAACTGTCAATCATGAGGGTGTTACCCTCCTCCGTGAACCGAATCTCTTTGTAATGCCAACCTACATCAATTGCAAGGATGAAGAAAAGAAAATTAAAAAATATGCATAAAACAAATTCATGAAACATAAAAATTATCATCAATGCATTATCTCACAGTGAATATCTCAGGCATCAATTGAGATTCACTAGTAGATGGAGCACTAGGTTGTACAACCTTCTCCGAGACAACCTCTACTATGGTAGTCTCGGTCGATGGCGCCCAAAGTGGTGGTTTGGGTGGGTGGCAGACAGGTGGGTTTTGAGGGACCCTCACAGGTTGTACAAGTGATTCCAACACCCTAGGCCTAGAGAATGGTAATCCAAAAGCAACGCCCAGGTGCCAAGGGGGTGAAATACTACTATCCCTAGAAAATATATCGTTGACCTTCATATATATGAATAAAATTGAGCTTTTANAAAAAAAAAAAAAAAAAACACAACAAAATTTAGAATTATAGAATATTTAACTTTACACATGATACCTGTGACTTTGGTGACTTTTCCATCCCAGATGGACAATCCCCGACATCACCCGGTGCCAAATCATGTAGAAACACAAGAAAATATAAAATATTTGAGGATATCATAAAATAAATAGATGACTATGATGAATATATCAAATGTGATACATGCATGTGTGTACGTTGCACCCAATGAACATGTTGCCTCTATTGTTGCATTAGTGGTGGGGCATGGCACTGATGCATCCATAGGTGTATAGGGTCTATTGTTGGGATGCAACAAATGCAAAACAAAATACAATCAAATATCTATATAAATACACAAAAAACAAAATAAATATATAACGATGAAGAACATGGAGAGGGTTAAGATACTAACCTCCTCCATAAAGCTATGTTGTCCACTGGGCTCTATAGGCCCATAGCCTATTTGTCCACAACTCGATCATCTGTGAGGTTCACATGGTGGTTGTTATGTCCATGTTCCCTCTCCTCATTGTACTCTCCTATGCATGTTGACACTCCAACCCCTCTATCAATGTCACTGGAAGGCACCTCCTGCTAAGATAGTGCAACAAAGCTACTATGTTGCACTAGGATATGAGTCAATGATGAGATGGCTAGTTGTACATGTTTCAAGTTCTTTGCAACATGAGGATGTTGGGTAGGGGGTCAGGCCTTCTTCTGGGGGGACGAGAACCTAACATGGGGTTGGACCTGGCATGCTCTCAGTCCTGTGCAGACCCTTGACCCACCCCATGGAAGTCACTAATGTAAAATTAGTTGACATTCTTATGCATAATAAACTCAGCTCATAATTTCCTCAGAAAATATAATGGCATATCATTGTTATTGAAGGGAGATTTATCAAAAACCATATACCACCTGTCCATCCAGTTTTGACTAATTTGGAGATGGATGCACTGGTGAATGGATATGCGTTTGCTGGTCAATGGTAGTTCTTTTCCATTTCTAGGATCCCTAAAAATAGATAATATTTCACTACAACAAATCCCTGTGATTAGCTCCCCTTTTTTCTTCCAATGGCTGTTTTAATGTATTTTTATCCATTTTTTTGCTAAAGTCGGCGCTATTTATCGGGAGGGTGCTATTTATGGAGCTATTTGCACCAAGAAACAAAACTGGGTGCTAAACTAGGTGCAGTTAGTGCCTAATTTAGCTCCCTATTTAGCTCCCAATTTAGCTCCCAGTTTAGCTTCCACTTTAGCTCCCAATTTAGCTCCATGTTTAGCTCCCTGTTTAGCTCCTAAATTATCTCCCATTTTTGCTCCTAGTTTTCCTCCTAGTTTAGCTTCCAGTTTAGCTCCCAATTTAGCTTCCAGATTAGCTTCCTTTTTAGCTTCTATTTTGGCTTCCAATTTAACTCTCAATGTGCCTAAATAGTAATTTTGTTGAGATTTTTGGAGTTAAGTGGATAGGGGATTTGGGGATTAGGTTATTTAGGGATTTTAGGTCTAGAGATTAAGGGTTCAGGGATTAGGGGTTACCATTTAAGGGATTAAGGGTTAAGGGATTAGGGGTTACCGTTTAAGGGATTAAGGGTTAAGGGATCAGGGGTTACAGTTGTTGATACTGAGAAGGGGGTGAATTAGTATCAAGTACAATTTAAAACCTTTTTAAACTTATACTTAAACCATTCAACTATATCCAATGAGCAATGAACAATAGTATAAGAGTTACACCAATACACCACAATACACCATGCACAA
>SNQJ01S0055092.1:60916-76398 GCA_010110895.2 Picea sitchensis | reverse complement strand
TTACATTGTTATGATCCTCTTAATCATCCATACTGGTTTGGTTTCCAAAAAGAGAGTACCTAGGTGGTTTTATCCTTGAAGAGAACAAAGTACCCCAAGGTTCTTGTCTAAGAAAGGTATCCCTCTGATGGGAAGGTCTTCCTATTGCATGGATGTTTGGGACTCTACTCAAGTCAGTTGATATTATTAGTGCCAAAGTTTCTGTCTCAATTTGAGAAACAATTATATTGGATGAACTACCAAACAAAGTATTCACTTGTTCAGGGTCTATGATGTCTACAAAGTTAGGATCTCCTGATGGTGGTAAGAAAGAAAAAGTTGTGTTGGTTGGTTCTATGGAAGTCTCAAGTGGTCTTGCCTCCTGTCCCATTATTACTGATGCTTCAATTTTCTGTTCTATAGTGCTCCGTATTTTTGTCTCTTCAGAGACTTCTTTAGCTCTTTGGGTTGAACTAGCTATTGCTTTTTGGTATTGGTGTGTGGAGTTTATGAGTGGAATGTTCCTTCCCCCGAAAAGGTTGGAAGGAACCTTGGTTGAAAGGTCTGATTTGGTTTTAATGTATCTTCCCTTTGGGTCCCTAGGTCTGTTCATGAAAGAAAAAAAATAAAAACTATCATTGGGTTTGGGGGAACTTGCTATAACAGATGCACATGTTCTTACCTCTTGTCTTAAATTTCCCTCACCACCAAAATAATGCTAAGGTTTAGAAATGATCTATATCCTAATTATTTCCTACCTTGAGACAACTCCCCGAGAACGATGCCAAAAATGATGGGTATTCTATATGCACTAAATCCCTCAATTAAATTGTCAACATGGGGTAAGTAAAGTTAGAGTTGTAGCACTATATGTGCCAAGGCAGAAATGCTAGAGGAAGTATAGTCTAACTAAGGAGATGGTCTATCTGAGGGCTAATCTACTTAAGCAAAGACTATCAATGAGCAAAACTTATCAAGGAACTTGAACTATTTACCCTAAGCAACTTTTAAACAATGGATCGATGGATTGTTCCTAAAGAAGAAAATGAAAACCCTATTTTGAACAAGTCAACTTAATCAATATAATGAGTAAAAACAAGTCATCTATTTAATCTATTCAACTTTAATGAGCAATAGAAACAACAAATTAATCTAATCAATCTATTCAAGTTAATGAGCAATAATAATTAAGCAAGTAAACAAGCAAACAACTAACCTATTAAAACTTATTCAGCAAGTAAACTAATAAAAAATACTCAACATGTAACTGATCAAAACTATTCAACAAGTGAACTCTATTCTTAAGATAAAACTCATAATTACTTCTAATCTGCAAAGGGAAATCTTAACCTATTTAATTAAAAAGCATCAGGACAGTGTTCAAAGATTAATCAATGATTACTCTTAATATACAATAACAACTACTTCAAATATGATGATTATGTCTTCGGTGTCTTATGACATCACGATGGAATCTAACGATTAGTGATAGCTCAAGAGGAATAATTTCAATATTAACTTCTATGGAGAAATGAAAAGTATGAATCAAGCAATTTAACAAGAGCTTAGCCATCATAGAAGAAATATCAACTATCTTGAAAATCCATGTGATCTCTCAATTCATATATTAATCATCAATAATAAGAAAACACTATTCTACTTCATTAAAATGCACTCTTATGCTATTTAAGAAAATTCATACAATTAGAAATTCACAACTAAAATCTTAACTTGAACTCAAACTTCTAATTAAAATTGCAATTTAAATATAGAACACAAATTTCATAAACTAAACTAAGCTAATCCTATTATTAAAAACTCAAATTGCAAATTGAAATGCTTATAAAAACATAATTCAAATTCTACTTCTACCTTAACATACTACAACAAAATTGATAAGCAAACTAGATTCAAGAAAGCATGATTAAACTGAGAATTAAATTAACAAAACTCAGAACTATGAATCCATCAAAACTTTGCCAAAGAAACTTTGTACTCTGTGTTAAATTAATACTCTATTTTAGCTATTTTATTTCAGCCTACAGGAATTCGATTTAACATTTAACACACACCAAGGTTAGAAGCTTGAAATCTATTCTATAACTATTAAAAGACACATGATATTAACAACTATCCCCTACAAGCAACCTACAAAAAGGAAATTTAAACAATTAATTGATGAACAACAAACACACAACATGTAAAATGATAAAAACACAAATAACGGAAAATGAAAGAAATGATAATTGCACAGCTGAAATATACAATCTATCTATCTAAGTATTCACCCAGACTACTGGTGCCCCCCCAGTAGATCATGGCTACTCCTCCATGGTAAATCGTGAGCTAAATCAACACAGTTATGGTCATTAAATAAAAAACACAGTCTAGCACAAGTTTGTGGAAATGTTCGAGTTTACACAGAAAAACAATTCTAACAATCCTTGACACTTTATCTGACCACTACTGTGGTATTTATAATAATTACAATTCGAGAGGTTGACCACTGGAAGGGTTGACCTCCTCTAAAAATGGAGAATTCCATTAAATACGCTATAATTGCCTTTGGCTTCTAGAAACTGAATAAGCCACTCAACGCTCAGCATAATTCCTTGATCCGAGATGTCAAGAGCTCAATAGCTGGAGACCAAGAGGGTGAAAAAGACCCATGTCGTTGATTCGCCCTGTACAACCCACCAATATAACAATTGCCAACTCGCCCACGCTCCTAGTGTTGGATGCAATGTTGGATGCAGTGTCGAATGAAGTACCAAATGCAGTGTCAGATGGAGTACCAGACAAGCTACTGGATGGAAAAATGCCTTGCAAATTTTCCCTATGACACAAAGATCGCGCATTAGCTTTTCATAATCATTAAATCAAATTGAATTAAACTTAAAACCATCACAAAACATCAATTTCACATAACTGGTATAAAGCTATGACGAATTGATATAAAATCCTTCAAAACTTCTTCAAAATGGTTAAATACACGTATAATACCGGTACAAAAAAGATTCAATCATCATCATAAAACAACCAAATCACGAGCCCAACACATGCCTCATTTCTTCATCACTTGTAGGTGATATTCTACTTTGGTTATTTAAACTAATATTTTCTTCGTTGACTTGTTTTTTATGTTATGCCTGTTCATGTTCCATCTGCAAACATAGATACAAAGTGTAATAAGTAAATTTACATTTATATATATAGCAGGATATACAAGATTGCATAAATAAAAAATCACACCATAACAATTAGTGATTCATAAACAATGCACATGATTTCGAAGTCATGTCGCATGTCATGCATCAAAATATCTTATGTTGGTTTCTCTCCATACTTCGTTTCCTACATGTTTAATACAACATGACAAAGCATAGTCGATATAATTAATATAAAAGTTTCTTATTGTTCCATTAGTTATAAAAGAAGGGATGTTAAACAACATAGCTACTTATAAATTGTTTAATTAAACCTTGATACTTAAACATATACTCATAATCCTTACTTAACCCAATGTTGATCAATTCATTGGTTGGCTCTTATTTGTATGTTAGCACTTATTAGAAGACATCCATGGACGAGTGTAAATTAATTATATTAATATCACAAGAAATATGAAATCTTAAGTAAGGACAAAAACGCAAGTACTCACAAACTTTGCAATCAACCCTTATTTTCCTTGTCGTGTTGTCTTATGTGCTAAATGGGTTCCATGTTTTATTTTTTTATGCAACAAAGAAATTGAAAATTAGTATTTAATACGATAATTAAATTCGATGTACATAAAAGAATAAATGAATGATTACATACCTCTAATGCACATTGTTGTTGGGATGCCTCATCCCATGATGCAATTATGTTCATTTCTTTTACCATCTCCTTGTATAATTTTTTGGACATCCCTAACGGAATGTATTGACTTTTCCCTCATTTTTCACTTGAATTTTCATAATCTTCCTGAAAAACAAAAAAGCACATTTTTTTTTGAAATAGACGTGAAAGTAAATATAGAAAAAAAAAAATTAATTTGGTAATTTTTGAAACATATTATAGAAAACCATGTTTATTAATAATACATTTTAAATGATTCATTTTTGTTATTGTAAGTTTTTTCTATTGCAAGTCTCATGGGTCTCATTGACCATTGCTCCAAAAACTCTTCCTATAGTTTATGTATAACTTGATTCTTGAAGTCATTAGATTGATTTTTGTATTGTAAGCGAAAAGTAGGACTATATATGTTCTTTCCACTATATCCATCAAAGTTTTGTAACACAATTTTCCCCTCATTAACTTCAAGCACCACTCCAGTTGAACCGATGACCAAGTTTTCATCATCCTTTACATCCTTCATAAAAATTTTCCTCTTAGGATGACAACCTGTTTTCTCCCTAGTGGTCCCTACAAAACATTAAAAAATGTGAAATTGAGTGTTTAAAACGTGTTAGCAATTAATGCTAATAAATTCAATTTTAGTAAAGAGTTAAAGAAAAACTTCATGTTGATTACCTTTTGATCCACCTAATTCCTCTCCTTGCAACATTTTCATAAGAATTTTATGCTCTTTTTCACTCAGGTTGAGAACCATATTATTGAGTTTCATCAAGTTTTTCTTTGCATGACATGTATTAACCAATACACATCATTAATTTAAACCTACAAATAATTAAAATATATAATTAATTTTTTAATAAAACTTAAAGAACTTGATTCGTTCTTTTGTTGGGATGAGCTACCATCGTGCTCACTGTAATAAGTTGTTTTCCTTGAACTTCTATCATTCATATTCTATAATTAAAAAAACAGGAATCATCATATATAGAAATTATGAACTAGTTTTACAAAATAATATATTGATGTGTGTAATGAAATACTATGACTCAGTGCGCTCAACATACCTATACACATTGTTGCTCAATACTACATATTGCACATTTCCTAATCTGTATGCATATGATATTAAAATTTTTATTAATTATATTTTAAACTAATCAATGTTGTTGACATAAATATGAGCACCGATACGACATTACTATACTGTATGCAACGTGAATTGATTTTTTGAAAAACACCTGACAACGATAGGGTTTGGGATCCAATGCAATGAGTTATACCATTGCAATGGATACTAAACATCCCATATACAAGTAAAAAAACCTTATAAAAATATATATCTTAAAAAAACTAAAATCCCCTTGTAAAATATAGAGAGGTGAACCAAGAAAAATAACAAGAAATCTAGGGATTCCAATACCAAAGGTAACTATGAAACCCTTGCATTTTTTTTGAGAATGCATTGAAAATAGTTTGAATCAAATAGGGAGAAATTTAGATGATTAATATAATGGAATCACATACTCAAAATTTCTCCTCTGTTGATTTGTATGTGGAATATGGTGATCCCTTCCCAATTTAGCTCTTCAAATAAATCAACCCACTCCAAAGTTTTCGTTGGTAAATCTCTCTTATACAAATCTCCCCTCTTATTTTTTCCAAAAAGTGAATAGTGTTTTTATTTACAAACACATACTTTTCAAAAAATGAAATTCCCGCTCGTTTTTTCTCTTTATATTTCAGCACATCAATGATAAACCCGATCACCTTTTTTTTGTAACATAATGTTTTGGTGCACTATACAGTTTAGCACACCTATGCACTTTAAAGAGAACCAATGCAATTTAAGGCGCACATGTTCACTTCGTACATATAAAAGCACCGATGAAAAGTATACATTTAAGATTTTAGTTTGTTTTTTCACCATACGTTCAGTGCGCTACACAATTTTAGGTTCCTTGGTGCACTATAATTCTACAAATACACCAATGTCAATTTTATTGACATAATAGAAATACAAACCTCTGCAGATAAATTTCGCAGAGATTTTGCTTTCTGGAGACAATAACGGAGGTGATGCTTTGGTGCTTTTCATAATTTAGTGCATCTATGCCTTCTTATCTATAGATGCACCGGTGCATCTGTAACTAATTAAGAGCACCGATAACTTTTAAAATCCATTTGAATTTTTTTTTGAAGTAAGATTTTTCTATGCTTCCCAAACTTTCATTTAAGAATTCATTCACGTATTGATGATGGTATTGGCACAAATGTAGGGGAAAAAAGGTTATACTATCAAATGGCCAATTCTTCAAATTCCATCTCATTCCATATTGTTGCAAGTTTATTAACTTCTCCCCCACCTTTGAAGTAAGTCTAGATTTTATTTATAATTCATTTATCTAATTGAATTTATGTCATTTATGCACATGCATTTGAGTAACTGTTCATTGAATTTTGTAGGATCATTATTTTGGATCAAGTTCATATGCACAAGATATTCCACTGGTCCAAAAATGACACAAGCTCTTATCAAGAGATAAATACCACAAAAAAATGCTTGATGAAAATGGATAGTTTCTTTACCTTTCCAATTGTAAGATGCCATTTTCTAGCAACCTGCAACATAGGTCAATGGTATTACACTGTGAATTGGATCTCTTTTGACACTTCGATAGTATGTGGTTGTTCAAATTGTAAAGGGTTGAAGAAGAATCCTCGACGTGTCACATTGTCCCATTATATTAATGATCGACTACCCAAATTTGATGGTTTAATACCTACCACTATGGTCAAGAATCCAATAAGCGATATAGAAAAGACATGTAGGAACACTTCCATATGCTCTTTTTTTGAAAAGTTGGAATCGATATCAACTAAGTTTCATCCTAAATTGGCCAACTCGATCCTTCTATTGAGTCAATCGAGATTTCTAGTGAGCCAAAGTATGATATCAATACTACCCAAAACATATTTACTAGGATACCCAAAAAGTTGTATGAGCTAAGAGAAAAAATGTCCAAGTAAACACCAAACTCCATTCAATTGTTGGAAGGTAGCTATGACTTCCCTCTTCCTATCTATCTGCAAAGTAAATACCAAACCTGTTACAACCGATCTTTGCATGACTCTTGGTCGTCTTCCATGCATGTGCTCAATGTTGGAACCACATTCTCTTTTTGTGGTAATAGTTATATGATTTCCAAGTCAAAAATAGATGTTGCAAATATTGGGTTGTTTATCTTTTCACATGTATCCATTCCTACCAAACAATCAGTAGCACTTATGCCATATTGTGGTCCTCTTTATAGTTGGTCTGATTACTTGAATATTGTTAAATACAAACATAACCTTTCCATGTATAGTATGTACATGAATGGTTATGCTTTTGGAAAATTTAACAGGAAAAACCTATTATATATTGATGGTTGTCCACGAATTCATGAGAACATTGCAGGGTTCATAAATAGTTGTAATTCCTCATTATTTAGTGTACATTGTTACTTTGAGGAACACTCCAATGAAAAATAGTTCTTTATGAAAATGATCCAGATTTGTTGTTGTGCATGCAATACATAGTTTGTCTCCTGGTAATGAGTTGTTAATAAACTATAAATTTCGTAGACCACCAACTATCATCAAAAACACCTTGCATTGGGTCTACCTTTAGACTTCCCCTTGGGGCATAAGAAAAAGATGATTGGGTAATTGTATTTTTGGGTTTTCAATGGAACTAATGTAAATGTATTGTTTAATTCAAAATTTGTTTTGTAACGTTGTTGGTTGCATGTTACAGTCATTACGTCAAATATGGGTACTAATCCCTATAACATCTACACAAGGACAATGATTTTTGTTTATTTGATGAATTGAGCTTTATTAATATTTCTTTTATTGATAACTCTATAATAATTGTTCATAATTAAATTTAATATTATTTTAGCCTTAACAAATTAATTATTTTCTTCACTAACCAAATCTAATACTTACATTTCCTTATGAGGAGATTCATAAAATTGGTGGTAGAGCAAAAAATCCTGAAGTCATTTAAAGCAAATTGTGTATATTAAAATTCGTTATTATTAATGATTTCATTTTGATATTGAATAATCATATTTTTATTAAAAAATCATATTTAAAATTCATTAATATTAATGATATTGCTTTCATATTTAATATTTATAATAATAATAATATTTTTTAAATATAACAATTTTAAATTTAATTATGAACAATTATTATAGCGTTATCAATAAAATAAATGAAAAAAATAATATTTAATAAGAGTAATTATTTAAATTAATTTTTTCATTCATTAATCAAATCCAATATTTGCATAGATGTTAATACAAAATCAATGAAATGCAATACTTAATATATTTTTTAATAGAATATTGAAATTTGAACTAATACTTACATACTTTTACATATTTTTTTAATAGAAGATCCATAAAGTTGGTAATAGAGTTAAAAATTGTAAAACCGTTTCATCGAAAGTGTATAGATCAAAATGTGTTATTATATATTTTTTATATTTAATAATTTAAACTTAATTAAATAAATTTGATATATTATAATAGTTGAATAATATAAATTAATAAAATCTTTGAAAAAATTAAATATAATAATTGTGATTTTAGAAAACGATTATATTATAGCTTTGTCTTGTAATATTTGGATAATAAAAATTAGTAAAATAACATTATTATTACATCATCATCATTATTAGTGAATAATTATATCATAATGCTATTACTACAATATATGAAAAAGAAACAATTATTCAAATCAAAATCATTTCACTAATCATATTTATGTATTTTTCTTTGTAAACATGTTTAATCGACATATTGTATCTTGTTGGACAACAAAAAATTCACCTTGAAGAAAAATTAAACATTATTAATGGTTATAAGTTTTTGCAATCACAACCCAAAATAAACGATTCGATAAAACTAAAGTTAAACATTATATATATGGAAACTCTAAATTCTAATGAGTGATACATCTCAAATTTAATTTTAAAATAGAGAAATTATTCGCGTACTCATAATACAATTTATAAATCAAACAACAACAACATCAACATGATTTGAAAAAACACAATATACATGTGTGCTATACTATTTATAACAAACCCATGCGATTGAAAGCGCACCAGTGTGGTTGTTACTTAAAAATGCATTGACAAACAATTTAATTTACAAAGCACATATGCAAAGATCTGTAACTAAAGATTTGTGGAGGTTGTGCTTTGCGGAGGAAAACACTCCCTCAACACTCTGGGTCACGTCTCCTCCTTTGTGGGTAGCTTGAATTTCTCCAAGATACCTTCCTTTTCATTCATGTAGCCATAATATGAACTCGTGTCAATTAGTTTGTAAATCACATACCTACACCTCCTCTTCCTCTCCTTGGGTGGCTTATCGAATAGATTTTTGACACCGGGGATGAATTTTGTAGCCCCAAATTATCTGCAACCGAGGTCCTTGTCAGTGGCACCGGGCACATCAACTTTGATCCCTTTCAAGTCCATCATCTTGGCCCCTACTTTGGCATAATTAAGACTTCTAATCTCTACGATAAGAGCTTCCTAGTGCCCCTTTGTCCTAATCAACAAGAAAGGAGCCCTAGTGGATGTCTTAATTATAATATTGTATCAACCTCAATAATGAACTTAGGCCCATATTGTATATCTAATAGAAGTGAAGAAGCACATTTGGAAAAATAATTGATGATCCATAAGTTTCAATAACATGCCTTATCACTAAATATTAAGCATTTCCTTGGCCTTGACCTACTCCTCCATGATATACCCACACGTGTATTTACTAAGAATATCATGGTTCTTCTTCTCCACAACCATGCACTCGATCACTTTCTCATTTGCAAGGGGCACATGGGAAACTCTCTCTCTCTCTCTCTCTCTCTGCTATTGGTTTCCCTTGTCTTGCTCTCACATTTCTTTCACCACATCTTCCTCTTCTTCAAATAGGACCAACTTAACGAAAACAAAATATTTTCTCTTAATCATCAACGTGGCCTACCTCTTGATAGAATCGATCCTCTTGCACTCCCTCAACGCTTTGGCCAACATCTCCTTCTCTGCTGATCACTCGAATTTCTCCAATATACCATCCTCGTCATTCCTGTAGCCATAATACCTAGAATTAATTTTCTTGTAAATATCATACCTAGACTTCCTCTTCTTTTCCTTGGGGGGATTATTGAATACTCTTTGACATTGGGGAGGAATTTCCTAGCCCCACTTGTACAATTCGTTACTAGAAGATGGCATGTTACAATATTCCAACAACCAATTGTACAAGTGGGGTTGTGGAATTCTGTTGGCAGCCATTTCGCTTTTTATCCTATCTCTATAAGCTGCCTACACAAGTGTTTTGGAACCCTTGATTCTCATCGCAAGTTTTTGAATAAAACAACACTGTCATTTTGTGCATTTTCAAACCTGCCTTTTGTTCTCGTTTTCACGACTGCAAGCGTGAAAACTTTGATTTAGAAGTCACGTCAATGGCATTAAAATCGTCACTGGATTATAATGGTTACTCTTGTCTATGTGTTCATTGCATTTCCAATTCAATTATGGTCACACAGTTAGCAAGACACCAAAACCTTTACCCATTCGGCATTTTTTTGTTGTTAATATGATTTCATTTTTATGAGACTGTGATGGTATTCTAATGATTGTGATTGAGTCCTTCATTCAATGGTGGTTTGATTCTTTATTGCTTTTGATCGAATCCAATGGTTTCATAGTAACACATTAACATGGTAATTAGACCCTTAATTCAATGGTTCCATACAAAGCATACGTTTTATCATTAAATCCTTGGTGCTATATCTAAATCATTGTTTTGATTTTAAAACCATGCAAATAATATGCTTGTGCAAACACGCGGGTCGACTCATCATAGTTTTCAATGGTTGTTTTATTGGCATACACCAATAGTGATTTGAATCACCATATGCACCGTCGATTGTACAGTTGGATATGACTATTTTGCATGAGTTGATTTTGTTCCACCACCCTCGCACACTTGGGCATTAATGCCTTCCTTCTATCCTGGGTCACCTCTGTTGGTTTTGGGGAAATCCCTGAGCTTTCGATCCTGCATTTACCCTATCCAAACCATCGCCCGTTTACCCAGCTCACTGTGTGATTTTGTCTATGGCACATGTGGTGTGCATAGAGCCTAATGGCAGCCAAACACTCCTGCTATTCGACAATGCACGTGAAGATTTGGAAAATAGTGGCTGGCTAGTGTTTATCCAAATATTTGAGGGTTTCAACATTTCGGTTGCCCAACAGTTCGCCCTCACCTTCGACGGATGCAGGGCTAAGGTCAGAGATATATAGCTCGAGCTAAATGAGGAATTCCTCATCTCGGCTACAAGCTTACCAGTTACAGGGAAAAGGTGGTTTAAAAATTCCAAAGTAGACGAGGTGTCGTGGCTACTCCTATTCACATCAAGAAAGATTGTTAGTTGTGATAGAGGTATGCATGTCACTGCCCTCAAACCCAGGTGGCATGATCTTTTGGAAATTGTTAAGAAGTTTGTGACCTGTGAAGGTCGTTATGGTTTGGTATTTCTGTATCATCTACGGTTATTGATGAATTTTATAGACTACCCTCTGAACATGCCTCACTATCTTCTATGCATTCTTACAAGATGTCCAAACGTTTTAAGTGTGAGAAGGCTGATAGCAGCCTTTTCCATCACTGCTTGATCAAAGTCATTATCGTCCACCATTTGAGCCTTAGCAGTGACTGTTGGCAAGCCTTCCTATCAAGGAATGGCTTTGCCACCCCCGAGTGTGTCCAAGTGGACAAGGTTGTGGTTACTGAAACTCTGGTTGGGCCATTCATGCCATATCCTACCCTCCTACCCCCTGTCAAACCCTCGAATTTCCCCAACCTCGACCTACCCGATGCCATGGTCGACCCGTGTGCTAAAGACAATACTAAGGCCGTCAAGAGGCCTGGAAGGAAGAAAGGCAAAGGTGTTACTAGTGTCAACGGTAATGGGAAGAAAAATGAACGATGGATATCCATATGTGCTAGGAACAAGCCCAAGCAAAACGTTGACCATAAGCCAATAGTGTTGAGAGAGGACTCAGACTCTGATATTGAACGTTTCCTAGCTGAGGAATACCCTTACTCTCATGGTCTCTACTCAATGGAACCCTATGAATTTGTTTCCAACTTACCTCCGTGCCTCAAGAAAAAACCTAAATTCCCGGGAATTAAGCTTCACGGTGACACCCCTGGAAACTTGAAAGAACCCTCGCCTGTGATGCCAAGGCCAAATCAATCACCTTGCACTCAATGCAATGCCTGGATTGAACGTTATTACACTGACGTTCCCCTGTTGCAATCTAAGATTAAATATTTAGAGGAACGAGTTACTGTGTTTTCAAAGGAGAACGACAGGCTACAAGCCAACCAAAGAAGCAAAAGACCACTGGTTCAATTGTCTTCAGAAATGTTGAGGCCGCAACGACCTTTGTCAATTCAAAGTTTTCCTGATTGAATCGTTCTCCTACTGCCCAGGTATGTATTTCAACATCGATTTTGTTTTATGATTTTGTTTGAATTAGTGTGACCGATTATGTTTGCTTTTAATTAGTTCTGTTCGTTTCAAATAGATTCAAAACGATTATGTTATTTTCGAAACACCAAAATGATTTCGTTATGAATCATGTACAGAAGATTTGTTTTGCTAAAAATGAACACAATTATTTTTTGATTGATATGATTTTGTTGTTCTTGGATTGGGTCGGCCCTGAGTTAGTTCGATTCATTCCTTTTGGTTTGATTCTGAAACGATGTTGTATACCCTCAATTAGCATAGTCGTTTGTATATGCGTTGAAGATTGGGTTTGATTTCGATTGGTTCTGTTTGTTTTAATAGATTTAGAAACGACTCTGTTTACTTCGAATTTCAAGGAATGATTTTGTTTTTATTTGAATCGGTATAAAATATTTCATTCTGGATTAGTATAAATTATTTTTGTTTGCATGGAATATTTTTTTGCTAGAATCAAACGCAGCTACGTTTTAATGGATACGATTTTATTGCCTTTTGAATTAGTATAATGATCGTGTCGGCCCTGAGTTAGTTCGATTAAGTTCTTTTTGGTTTGATCCATAAACGATTTTAATGTTTGAATCAGCATGAGCTTTTTTGTATGCGATGCATTGATATCAGAGATTGATAGAATGTAATCTATTGATTTGCAAAAATGACTCTGTTAGTTTTGATTTTAAAAATGATTCTACATATTTTGTCTATATTGAATTCGTATGAAAGATTTGGCTAAATCGATTATAGTCTGTTTGAAATTGATTCAAAAATTATTTCGTTGGTTTCCAATTGTCAAATGATTATGTCTGCTCCGAATTGGTAATAACAAACGTTTGCCATTTTGCATATATCTCTGTCACCGTTCAGTTAAGTGATCACGATTTCGTTTGTTTCAATTTGCATACAAGTTTTGGTTTGTTGTGGCATGAATGATTCGCTTTGTTTGGAATTAGTAATTAAAGATTTGGTTTAATAGGTTGAATATAATTCTGTTAGTTTTGGATTGATTTAAAAACGATTATGTTTTCAAATTAGACCAGCTACAGAATCGCAAGATTCTGTAGCTAGTCTTAAAATTTAGATTTTTGTTAATTTTATCAATAAAACATTATCTAAACTTGTGCATTCTTGTCTACTTACAGGTACCTACGAATTTCATTGACAAATTGGACATGCTGTAGTAGTTTAGATATAGTTTTGTTTTAATTTGTTAGCTTAAGTTAGAAATAGGGACTTGGGAGATTGTTCCCAGATTTTTTGTAAACTGTTTTGATAATTCCCACAGGGATGTTTTACCCTGTGGCCTTTAAATACTTGTTATTTTTTGTAATGAAACCATCACTATTGGGAGAAGAAAGACTTTGGACTCATAAGGATACAAACTGGGATGAAAGTGGATGTTTTATAACAACTTTAGCTTTCAATATATCAAACTTTTATTTCAAGTTTTATTCATATCAGTTTGCGATCAATTATAGACTACTTTAGCTATCATAATTCGTTGCAGGTTGATGTGATTTGGTTTACATGTTGTAAATATCTGATATCTCTTATTTTTAGCACAACAACTACTCTGTTTCAATTTAATGAATAAAGGTTTATCTTCTTCGTTAATTGAACTGTTTTGTACAAATCTTTGCACAGGGATTTATCTAACTGGGATGATTTGTAAATTATAAGATTGTTGTCGTTTTTTATGTCTTGTTTGTCCTGTCGTTCATATTCAAAGAGCACTGCTGCTTCTTGTTTATGAGAAGCTTGTGAAAAATATTGTGCGGGCTTCCTCCCATCGAACAGCTGAATCGGATGCTTTGCATGAGACAAATTGGAAAGCGTTATTACAGGTTAGTTTATTAGTGTTATTTAAGTAGTTTAGATAGATATATATAGTTCAGATTTATAGTAGAGATTATTATTTTAATTGCTCAGCTTAGATAGTTTTCATTTTATTGTCTCTCTCATAAAATTATAAAAATAAAAAAACGATAGTCTTGCTGTCATAGGACAGTTTACAAATGGTTTTTTCAGGTTTTCATTTAAAATCTGTAAATCTGTAAATATTGTACATTTGCGACTAAGATCTAATTCTATTGATAATTGAACATTTAATTTCATAGAGTTATTGCTGTATAATATTAGACAATAAGTTGTATATATTTTATTTGAGATTTATTTATTAGTTTGCTTTAATTGTTGTTTTCATTTAGATTAGTTCCTTTAGTTAGTTTTCTTTTGTTTTCCTAGGACTTAGATCGGCCAACGAAGCCGCTAAACCCGTCGGGGTGGATCATCCCAAACGGATTGGGTTATTTAGACAACCTCGGACCGGATCCACTCCTCCAGTTGGCGAGTGTTCAATTTCGCCCGTCAACAAATTCCTCTCTAATTTCAAAGAGTTATTCGATAAGCTCCCCAAGGAGAAGAAGATGAGGTATAGGTATGATATTTACAAGTGAATTGACACAAATTATTATGTCTGCAGGGATGAAAAAGACACTATCTTGGATAAAGTCGAGTTGTACACGGAGAAGGAGACGCAAGACAAAGCACTAAGGGAGTCATAGAGGATCGATTATGTTAAGAGGGAGTCCAGTTGACGATCAATAGGGGAGAGGTCATTGTCATTAAGATGGTATTGTTTGAGGAAAAGAAATACATGTTAGAAGAAATGGTAGATAAGGACAAGGGGAAACAACAATAGAGAGAGTGAGAGTTTGTTTCTGATGTGGCCCTTCTGGATGAGAAAGTGATCATGTGCATGGTTGTGGAGAAGAAGAAACATGGGCTTATTAGTAAATACACGAGAGGGTATATCCTGGAAGAGTAGGGTGAGGCCAAGGAATTCTCAATATTTAGCAATAAGACATGTTAGTGAATCTTATAGATCATCAATTATTTTTCCAAATGTGCTTCTTACTTCTATTAAATATACAATATGGGCCTTAGGTCATTCTTGAGGTTGATAGGGTATTATAATTAAGACATCCATCGAGGTTCCTTTCTTGCTAATCAAGTCAAAGGGGAACTTGGAAGCTCTGATCCTAGAGCTTGGT
>SNQJ01S0055092.1:18064-31829 GCA_010110895.2 Picea sitchensis | reverse complement strand
TTGGTTTTCTTAAAAGACCTTAGAGCGGCCAACGGAGCCGTTAAACTCGTCAGGGTGGTCCATTCCAAATGGCTTGGGTTATTTAGACAACCCCAGACAGGTTCCACTCTCCCAGTTGACGGACGGTCAATTTCGCCCGTCAACAAGATCTCGGTTTATTTTCTCAGTACTAGTCAGTAACAGATAGAATTAATCAGTCCTAGGAAACGAAAATTAGTCATAGTGGTTAACAACAACACAGATTCCAGTTACATCTTTGGCGTTCTCTAGATTCAAAATTGGTTTCAAAATTTCTGACGTAAGAAAACACAGCATAACAGGGAGTAAGTAATTGAGCTCAGGTAAGTATAGTTTCATGTTAGTTTTATTTATTAAAATACATATTAATAACTTGAACTATGACTACCTCGATACTCCATGTCATTTTTTCCTCGTGTGTTAATTCATCATTTCTATACTCTGTACTTAAATGTTGAGTTCAATTCTTCTTGACACTTCGTGTCATGAAGAATGAGCTACATTATAATGGATGAATTTGAAATGAATCATGTGAAATGATATTTTAACAAAGAAGTACAACCGTCATCATTCCTTCACATGCTACTAATCCTCACGACACTTAAAACGTCTTTCCATAATACCTTACATGGCCTATTTCATACATAATAATCTACTCCTCTGTTGCCCTCATCTAATTCCTTTTCTTACCTTTGAACCTTTCATGTTATACTGAGTAGCATCATGGTGGTGAATCACCACGAACCCGAGACTTATGTAGATTTGGAGGCTCTTCCTGAGTATGAAGCCACCAAGCACATATTTCAGAAGGCTGGATGGGAGTCGTTCTTCAAGAAATTTGACGGGTATGATGATAAGATTACACTTCAATTCGCTCTGCACTTTCATGGTGGACTGGCTAAAGTAGGCGAGTTGTAATTTGAAGTCACAGAGCAGTTCATTTCTGAAGCAATACAGTTACCTAGTACTGGTCAGAAATGGACGAAGGGACAACCAATAGACAAAAATCTTTTCACACAGCTCCTACAACCCCAGTATCGAAAATTACAATGGTCAGAAGGCACCTTGAGGTCGTGGTTGGAACCGAAATGGGCTCAACTGCTATCCATACTTCAACACTACCTCACCTGTTAAGGTCGGTACACGATTGTGTTCCCCTGTCATGCTTGACTCTTACTGCATTTTAAAGGTAACCATCTGGTGAACATCCCTTATTTTCTGTTGAAAAGTTTGAAGAGAATATCAGAACAAGTTCGCAAAGAAAAATATTTTAGGGGCAGTCTGTTTCATTTTGCTCTTGTAAAAATTCTGGTTAAGATCGCATTATCCCACAAACAGGAATCCTAAGATATGTTTGTTATAAAAACCCTATCTTCTGAAAATTATAAGGATAAAACCCTTGAGTCAATTGCTACACAGAAGAAGTCGAGTTCTAAGAAGAAAGTTGTTAAAACCCGTAATGATCCTGAGTATACACCATATTGTAATATTGAGGCCAATGATGATAATCTTGTCATTGAACACTCGCTTGATGTCCATAGTCCTGATGGTGTGGAAACTAGCCGTGAAAAAGTAGAAAATATTGTCCATACAGATGTAAATACTGAAGCTCAGATTTCTTCTCCGACTGCTAAAAATGTTATTGATGTGGAAGAGCTCGAGGAGTTAATCGTCAAACCTAGAAAGAACCCTAAACGTAAATGCACATTTTCATATATGGATAACTCTGTGCCTAGTTATCCATTACAGGAAAGAATGAAAAGTATGAATGATCATGAGGATGCTCCATAATCTTCTGAGATGACATGGACTCTCTCTCAATTGATTAGAAAAATTTGTGAAGTCAATCAGCAAGAGAATGTCCAGAAGAAATTGTGAAGGACAAACCAGTTGAGATACCAGTTGATACTCCTGTTCAAGTACCTGATGAGTTAACTCATGAATCCAACCCTCAAACACAACAAGGTCATTGTAATACCTTCGAATCTTATTGTGAAATCTCTTCCAGTAGATCTTTGCGACCAATGGTTGTCAGATTGGAAAACATGAATCACAGGTTAAAAGAAAAATTACATGAATATGCCATACTGGATCGGCATATCAAAACAAAAAATGAACTTATGAAGCTTAGGCAAGCTCACTTCTTGAAAAAGATCGAGCGATTAAAATGGAAAAATAGATCTCTTTTGCAGAAGAATAAGAGATTGCAGAGGATTGCCAGGAAGCACATTACCATTAATCAGTTTCTTAAGAAGGAAATCAAAAACATAATGAAGCATGAGAGATTGCAAATGTTGGTTGCAGCTGCTGCAACACTCTGATGAATCTTATTTTTTTAGTTTTTGTTGCCTAAGGACAGGGAAAGTCTTCAGCTTGGGGGAAAATGTTAGTCTCCAATTTTGACCATATTTTTGCCTATATTATGCCAGATATACCCCCATTCCATATCCAATATCATTCCTTTCTGGCCTTACCTTGATACATTTCACATCATTTTTCCCTAAATGGAGCTATTCAAGGTATTCATATGATTTAAGTTATTTTTAATGTATTTTGATACTTTAAACTAATATTGATACTAATATTGCATGAGTTAGGTACTTGTTTCCTTGAAACAGATTTATCAGTACCAAGTACTAGCTTGCACTTAGTGGAGATGTGAAAGGTTTGCACGATATTGCCAGATTGGAATGACAGTTTCGATTCATATGATTGATTGAGTTATAGTTTAGATTTCAAATCTTGAATTAATCTCGAAAGAACAGAATGTGATGACTCAAAGAAGAATTATAGAACTATTTTTTATTATACGTATCTCTATTTCATAGTTCACGCTTCTTGACACTTCGTGTCATGAAGCTGTGAACTTAGTTTTAACAAACTTTGAGTCATTTTCGGATCTAAGATTCGCTCAATTAATGTACCTATGTCCAAGTCTATTTTTGGGATTCACAATTGTAGATGTAGAGAGGATCTATATAAACTCAGATCTCTCTCTCAAGAAACATGTTATGTTATGCGATATTGTTGATAATACAATTTCTGAACTGTGCGTTATATCATCTTTTTGTTAATCACTTGAGTTAATTTTCGAATTATGGAGCATGAGGAATGATACAGTTACGCATGAAGTGATTTGATTTAGTTTTGGTTTCATTTTAGAGAGATTTCACCTTTTGGTTGGGCCAGCCAACAGGTTCAATTCGCTTTCCCTTTTCTATAGTATCGTTAGTTCGTTTCTAGTTTTAGAATCTATTTGTGAATTATTTTTAACTTGAAATTGTTTTGTTAATTTTTGACTTGAATCATTTTCATTTAGTTCATTCTTAGTTTGGTATTATCTCATAGATCATTGAATATTAGAATGAGTTTCTTGCCAGTTGTGGAATTTGATGAATAATCCAATTACTCAATAAACTCTCTTAAATTAGTTTAGATTTACTCTGTTTTCAAGTTTCTAGTTTAATCATGATTTGAAGTTAGTTTGAACTCAGATTTACTCTGTTTTTAGGGTATTTCACTTGTGGTCTAGTTAAAGGAAGCTTCTGATATTTGTAGGGTAAAGAAGGACATTGATTAGTTTCACTTTTATTAGATTTAGAATTGCTTGGTATTTATATTGAATAGAAGGTTTTTAAATGTTCTTTCTTGTATGGTCAAGGTAGATGTTTTGATGATTAGGTGTTTAGTTAATGGTAGATAGCATTGGATGATTTCTTTGGATTAGGAATAGAAATACATTTGATTAGCTTAGAATTATTTCCATTGATTAATTAGACAAGATATGATCAGTTTTAAGATAATCATTAGGATTCAATTTATAAGAGTAAGTTTATGTTTTCTTCTTAGAATAACATTTAGGTAGAAATTAGAATCTTACCAGCACATATAGTGTAGCAGCTCCAAGTTTACTTACCCTAGTTTGACAATTTAGTTTTTTCAAGTAATTAAAATCATTAATACAAAAGCCTGACATTTTTGGCGCCGTTGTCGGGGAGCTGTTTAGAAGGTAGTTAGATAATTGATTTGGTTATTTTTAAATGCATTTGGTTTGGTGTGGTATGTTTAGTAGGTTGACAAAAGAGGAGCTATAAGATGAGGGGTAAGAACCTACGCATTTGTTATCACAGGTTCCTCCGAAACTCAATCTTAGTCTTTATTTTATTTAGTATGTTTTAATGAGAAATAGAGATCATAGAGGTAGATTTAGGGGAAACTCAAAATGACAAAAAGAAGAAACCTCCACCCAAAAAGCAATAGAAATTGAGACTGGAACTCTGGCTGAGGAAACCATAGAGAAAAACATAGAATCAGGAATAAAACAAACTGAAATTGGATTAGAAGGGGATAATACCATACGAGAAGAACTTAAACCATTTATCATTTCCCCTCCAAAACTAGGAAACACTACATACTGAMAAATTCAAATTTCTRGTGATCCAAACTCRGTCGACATAGTTAATSCAGAAAAAGTGTAAGCTATTTTCRGGAACCCTGACACTATAGTTTCACAAGTAACAACTACAACTGTTGAATAAGAGGTAATAGGATCCTCAAAAGAGCCAATAGGAGATAGTTATTCGGTCAAAAGGAATCCAGAGAGGTGGGATTTCATACCCTCACCAAAGAAAGATSGGATTGCATATACAATTTTTGGTAATCCTTTTAACATGACAKAAAGGGAAAGAGAGAGAGAATTGGAGAGAAGAGAAAGGGAAATGGATAGAAGAGAGAGGGAAGAAATTCATGTTGAACATGAAGAAGAAGAACAAGTAGAGAATGAGCCAAGACCAGAACCCACTTTTGGGTTTCCAATTTTGGATTTGGTCCAAAATGTCAATATGAAAAATATCCCACCCTCGGCACTACCAACCTTTTATGGGAGAAGTAGTGAAGACCTAGATGACTTTCTTTTCGAATTTGATATCCTGTGTAGGAGTTATAATTATCTCCAAGATGCACATAAGTTTAAGTTGTTTCCTGCTACCCTAAAGGATTTTGCATTACGCTGGTTCATGAGTTTAGGAGAGTATAGCATTAGATCTTGGGAAGATATGAATACAACATTTTTAAAGAAGTACCAAGACTATTGTAGACCCAAGGATTCTCGAAATGATATTTTTAAGATGCAACAACAAGATGATGATGTTGAAATTATTAATACAACTGAGAGGGGGGGGTGAATCAGTTGTAAGTGAGCTTAAACATTTTTTGTCTGTTAAAACATTATCAATCTTTCTTCATGTGGTCATCAACAATATACAGCATATGGACAGTAAAGGTAAAGAACAACAGTCAAACATAAAGTATACACAGAGACAAATTTTTCACGAGGAAACCCATAAAGGGAGAAAACCTCTTCTTCTTCGAAATGATAGGAAATATTTTAAGTTCTGTACATCATCTATAATTGAGCACCCACTCAATGTGAGGCTGCAACCTCTGTTTTACAAGCTACAACTTGTTTGATAGCACCAACTTTCTGGTTTCTCTAGCACCCACTAGAAGGAAGCACCAACTCCCTGAATATTCCAACACCAACTGGATGGAAGCACCAACTTCCTAAATGTTCCAGCACCAACTGGATGGAAGCACCAACTTCCTGAATGTTCCAGCACCAACTGGATGGAAGCACCAACTTCCCGTTACATAGGCTCCAACCTGTATAACAGAGAATATTTGTTCTCCCTAGCACCACCCTCCCACCCTGGTTTCTCTGGTTGCAACTAGATGGAAGCTACAACTCACTGTGTTCAAGTACCCACTTGAACTTCTGAGGACAACAGTCCTCCCGAGCACCTCCCAACCTCCCTGAAATATAAATGGATAAATAAACATTCAACTTTACAGATAAATCAGTTCTTACCAATCTTTCTTTGTTCTGTACATCTGGTCTTCTGTAGTTTGTTCTGCTGCTCTTCTCTTCCTCTGTCTGTTTAGCAGGTATGCTCTACATCAACTCGTGTTGTCCTTCTTCTCTTCTTCAACTCGTTCTGTTATTTTGCTCTGCATTTCATCTCATACTTCACATCTCCTCAATCTCCTCCTGTGCATCCTCTCCTTGTCTATTCTTACAGTTTCATTCTTTTTCCCTTACAGAACCGCCAACACGACATAGTCTCTTTCCTCTTCTTTTATACACTCGAACGTGACTGTTCAACTTCCCAATTCTTTAGGCAAAAATACAACAATTGTCTAAGCAACTGAAACGCCAACTGAAACACTAACTGATTTGCAATCATGAGTCCGTTTTGCTAACAGATTCCAAACTCAGGAGTTAATCTGTGAGAAAGAACAGTAACCCTCCGATCACAGTCAAATTTTATCCTCACCGTTGGATGACCTTTATTATTCTTGCCTTTTTAAATCCGGTTTTGGCATTCCTTATGTTCAATGTTCTTTTCACTTACAAATCCTGATTCACAAAATTCCGTAAAGCGGTCAGATCAACGATCCAGATCATAATCAGATCCGACAATTTAGATTAAGTCAGGAATTCACTCATCGTGAAATCGACATTCTTGATGTTCATTGTTTTTGTCACTTACAAATCCCGATCCCCGAAACTCTGTGAGATGTCAGATCAACGGTCCGAATCATTTCTTGATATGACGGTCCAGATTCAATCGCGATTTCACATATCACGAAATCAACATTCTTGATGCAATGAGTTCTTTGCCCCTTGAGTTCATGATCCCCGAAACTCTGATAAGAAGTTAAATCAACGGTCCAAATCTGATCTCTATTCAGCGGCTGCGATTAAATCGCAAAATCGCATATCGCAATTTCAGGGTTCTTGTTGTCAAATGATTTTGTCACTTCAAAATCCCGATCCCCGATACTCCATGAAGAAAATCAACGGTCCAGATCTCATTCTCGATTCAATGGCTGCGATTGAATCGCGATATCGCATATCGCGAAATCGGGGTTCTTGATGTCAAATGTTTTTGATATTTCAAAGTCCCGATCCCCAATACTCCATGAAGGAAAATCAATGGTCCAGATATCATTCTCGATTCAATGGCTGTGATTGAATCGTGATATCGCATATCGCGAAATCGGGGTTCTTTATGTCAAATGTTTTTGATATTTCAAAGTCCCGATCCCCGATACTCCATGAAGGAAATTCAACGGTCCAAATCTCATTCTCGATTCAATGGTTGCGATTGAATCGCGATATCGCATATCGCAAAATCGGGGTTCTTGATGTCAAGTGTTCTTGTCACTTCAATGTCCCGATCCCCGATACTAACTGGAATTAACGGTCCAGATCAACGCTTGATCTGACGGCTCAGATTTCATCGCGATTTTGCATATTGTGATTACGCCCACTTCTCCTTGCACTTTAAATATCGTGTAGGTTCTCTTCGATCCAACGGTGGTTGGACCCTGTGCTCGGATATGATGACTGAGATCTGTCTCCTTCTTCAACGATCAAAGATTCTTCTTCAACCTTTCGCTCATTCACTGCCTTCGATCATTCACTGCTTTCAATCATTCACCTCTCTGAACTTGTCTTCTGTTTGCCTGTCATCTTCACTGTTGCCATCAATGACAAGCATTCGTTTTCTGTTAACTGAATTTGCCAACAGATGAGAGCCTTGAAGATTTCCTAGAAAGGTTTACATATACTCTTCAAAAATCCAAACATAATGGTCTCCAAGATGAAGCAATCAAAACTCTTTTCTTAAATGGGGTTTTAGATGAATACATTGACACTNCACCTCTCTGAACTTGTCTTCTGTTTGCCTGTCATCTTCACTGTTTCCATCAATGACAAGCATTCGTTGTCTGTTAATTGAATTTGCCAACAGATGAGAGCCTTGAAGATTTCCTAGAAAGGTTTACATATACTCTTCAAAAATCCAAACATAATGGTCTCCAAGATGAAGCAATCAAAACTCTTTTCTTAAATGGGGTTTTAGATGAATACATTGACACTCTCAACTTAATGGCTTCAGGAGACATTTATCAGAAATACTTTGAAGCACTCAGTGAACTATGTAGAACTTATTCGAGAAGTAGGGGGAAAACGGTAAAAAGGGTGAGAGAACCTGTCAACAAAAACACCAAAGTTGTAGTCAGAGAACATAGGGGTTTGTAGCCTCCTTCTGGTTGTAGCCAGAGAATTGGGGAGTTGGATCTTCCCTCGGGTTGTAGCCTGAGAAACTAGGGGGTTGGAGCCTCCTTCTAGTTGCAACTGGAAAACAAAGGAGGTTGGTGCTTCCAATGAATGTAATTCTTCAAGACATATAGTAAAAAACATTCTATGGTTTTCTCCCGATTTGGGTTTCCACGCAAAACACTGGTGTACTGTGTATGTGTATGTTTGTTCATTTGTTCATTGCTCATTTACTTTGCAGTTATTGGATGAAAATGCTTCATTGATATAACTCTTGGATTATATGGTTAAAAAGGATTAAATTGCTCTATTACTGATTCACCCCCCCTCTCAATAATCCAACATCTCCTTGATGAACTTCATTTCCTTAATTTCCTTTTGATACCTAGTTATTACTTGCAAGTCCCCTTTACATGTTTCAAGCTTTATTCATTCATTTTCTTAAAGGGCTATGGTCCTTTATAATTGTGCATTCATTTTCATCAAGACAAGGCGATTGTCATTAGAGGGGATATAGATCAATCTAGCCTGTGGATTTTATGGTGACCTTTATCATTTACAACATATACATATGTAGCAGCTGCATCAACCTCTAGGACTTCATCCCCTTCTTCTCATGAGAGAATGGACCATGACCCATTACCAAATTTTGGTACACTATGAGAGGATCCAGGATGGAAAGTGTTAAGTATGGCAAGGAAAATAACATTACCCTTGTGAGGGCCCCCCATTAGTACCCCTTTTCCTTGAGCGGTGATAACACAAGACTAGAGCATAGAAGTTGAATACCAAGGTGAAAAAAGACAACAAACATGACTTCCCAAGCCAATGATCCATTATCCAACATCAACCAAAGATCCTCATCCACTTGCCAAACAAATTAAGCACAACACTTCAGATGAAAAAAGGACTAACATACCTCATGGTGATGTTAGATTACCATCCCCCATACAATAGGTTTCTTGGATGTGATGACATTGGTTGATCTATATATGTAGAGGCTAATGAAGGAGGATGTTGGGCTTCCATCTATGGACATGTTGATCATCATCATGGTTGGGATCATTGTCTCCATTGTGGGGGGTAACTCCACCATTTGGAAAGGGGAATCCATTGTGCCCATTGCTGTGGATTTTCAAAAGCAAAGAAACTCAAATAGGTTTCTAGGCACTTGTTGACCACTTCTATTTGACCATCAGTTTGAGAATGATATGTAGTACTCATATTTAGCTGTGTACCTTGAATTTTAAATAGATCCTACCAAAATTTGTTGGTGAATGTGGGGTCTTGATCTGAGACAATGGAAGTTGGCATACCATGTAGCTTAGATATATAATCCATGAAGTCTTGGGAGACCGAGAAAGGAGTGAAGGGATGAGCTAGGGAAAAAATAAGCATCTTTTGAAATATGATCAACAACCATCATGATGAATGATATTTTGTTGCTCGCTTTTGGGAGTCCCACAATAAAATCCATTGAAATGTCTATCCAAATATGTGTTTGGATTGGTAAAGGTTGCAATTCCCCTGGTATATTCAATGTCCCTCCCTTGTTTCTTTGGAAAGAATCACAAGATGCTACAAAGTCTCATATATATGTTTTCATGCCATCCCAGAAGAATGAACACTTAATTCTTTCATAGGTTTTATGAAAGCTAGAGTGACCAGATAATGGTGATGAATGCATCCCCTCTAAGACTTGTTGTTTTAGGGATGAATTTCCTACCAGAACAATGTTCCATTTATATCACAAAGTATATTGTTTCCATGTAAAAATTTTAGGTGGTTTGGGATCTACCTGAAGTTGTTGGATGATCTTCCTTAAAGTAATACTTTCTAACCATTCCCTACGATCCTCCTCAAGCCATCATGGGATTGCTAATGATAAGGTAAGAAGTGGCCCAAAATCATTGAATTTTCTGGATAAAGCATCAACCACAACATTCTCTTTTTCATTATTATGTATGATCTCGTAATCATACCCCAACATCTTGGTGACCCTTTTATGTTTCTTAGGTGAAGATTTTTTTTCAAGCAAGAACTTCATATTTTTATGTTTAATCTTGATCTAGAATTTCCTCCCTATGAGATATGGGCACCAAGTCTCCATTGCATGAAGGATAGCCATCATTTCCTTCTCATATGTGGGTTTTCGAAAATTGTGATCGCATAATTGTTTACTGGTGAATGCCAAGGGGCATCCTTCTTGCATCAATATTTCTCTGAGACCTCTCCCTGAAACATCACATTCCAAGACAAAAGTCTTATTAAATTCAGGTAATGTTAATACTAGAGTAGTGCACATGGAATACTTTAAATAAATGATGGCCTTTGTTTCTACATCACTCCAAATAAAGGAATTATTTTTAAGGAGTGAAGTTAGGGGAGCTACAATTTTTCTGTAATTTTTCACATATTTCTTGTAGTATCCATATTTATATTTTTCCCTTGGTCACTTCTTGGATTCTTTAATCTTCTACTTTTTTCATCTTTTCCATACTAGCGTTCGATGCGCTTTTCCTTTTTTATTGCTCATCCAGCTAGCACATGTTTCTTTGGGATGTATTTGATGTTGTTATACCTTTAGTTAGCTCGTTGTTGTTCTAACTATTTTCCACTGCTTCTTTATCTTCCAACTAGCATTCGTCACTTTCCCCAAAACTTCAGCATGTCCAAAAATGGAGGGCCCAACAATCCCTGACCACAACCGTTAACTCACCCTAAGTCAACCCTCCTCTTCCTTACCAGGATTCTTTCAAATGGAGGGTCCAACTCTGAGATGACCTGCACTTCTTGTTGTCAGAAGATGTCATATTGATCCACCCAATCTTGCCACTTCTGCACCAAAATGGAGGGTCCTACAATGAATTCCTATGAAACTACAACATTGGGCTCCGCAGGATTAGTGGCTAACAATGTCTACTACTCACCCTCTACATCAAAATCCAATTGATGTAACTTGGCATAGGTATCTTGAACTACATGCTTGAAATCCTTGAGTTCTTTCTTTGTTGTTTGAGTGGCCTCGTACGTTCCATCGAGTCACTCATCAACTTCTTCAATCTTTGTGAACTTTTACCTCTATGCAATGGGGTTAGTGATCACTTGAGCCTCCTTTTTCATCTATTGTATTTGAATCTGGACATCCTCTATGAGATTGTTCCTCTTTTATAAGACACCAAACCAATCGTTGACCATGTCAAATAATTGGTTGCAGTCACTAGCTGGATGACGAAGGGAAGAGAGAACTATGTCTCCTTTGGCAATAACCTAAGTGATCTTCTCGAGAATGGACTTAGGATTCTCCTTCTCCTTAAGAAAAATGGATTCAATATGCGGTTGTAGAGTGTTTGTTCTCCATGCTAAATGTGACCATGCATCTTCCATAAGATCAACTTGATGCATTGGTGCAGCTGGGGTAATATCCTCAGGAAGCTCAAGAGAAACCTGCATGAGTGTGAGCTAGGCCTAGAAAAATGTGTCAGAAATGACCACAATACTAGACTCGGCTAGTGTGCACAATCCATTCTCATGCTTATGGGATGATGATGTTGCAACTATGTGTTGGCTGCAACTGTTTCATTTGTTGAGTGAGCTCTTCATTCATTTGCTTGACCAAAGTGATCTGTTGCTCAAGGTGATCAGTAGAGGGCCAGATAAGATGAAAGATATATGGTGCAGACCAGGCCACAAGATCTCCACTAGTGAGAGATGGATCTATGGGAAAGTTGGTGACGAATCGTTTAGAAATACTGGGGGTGCCAACACTATCAAGACTAGGAGAAGTTGTGCAAAAAATGTGTGCAATGTTGTCCTGGACCTCTGGAGGAATCATGCCAATCACATTTTTGTTCTCCAGGCACAATTATAGTATGGAGAATAATTGTTGTGGATCCTACAGTATATGAGTAATATGGTCTTTCATGGATCTTGTATTGTGATCAAAATTAGTGTCTTCCTGGGTATCCATGAAGTCATTCGATGGATCTTGACTCATTTGTTTTGGAACCTCAATGGATTTATCAACCCTGGATAGAGTAGAGTTTCAGGCTAGGTGTTAAGAGATATATGAACCTTTATAAGTTGGGGAAAAGGGGACAGAATGGGGACACTGGTTCCCGTGGTTGTAGCGAAGGTGTCGCTAGACTCAGGATTAGTGGTGTCAAGGTGGGATTGGGTAGGGGATGATGGAGTTTTGGATGAGGTTGTTGCAACTTAGCGAGGCGGTTTATGGGTGAGCTCCTCTTGGATGGGATTGTTATATGTTGTGACTGGGGGATTATCCATAATAGTGATAATAGGAATAGATGATGGAATTGGGTTAGTAGTGCGAGTTTGATGTGTAAGGGAAGAAATAGGAATGGCCTCAGTGATGATGGTATTAGCAGTGTATGTGAACGGGGAACCAATCCATGGTTTCGTAATAGGAAAAATAGTGGCAATGGCTTCACATAAATTCTTACCAGAGATTGTGTCATCATATGGGATTGATGGGAATGGGAGAATAATTGATATGGGTAATGCCTCCTCTTCTCCTTCATTGTTAAGCCCTAATATTGGCTCATTACCCCTTAATTGGGGCATATTATATTAGTAATTTTATTTTATTTATGTCATATTTAGGCCATTAGTTGTAATTATACCTCCTAGTCTCCTATATATACCAAGGAGACATTTTCATTTTGAATCATCTTGTACTTGAACATTTAAGTGGGGTAAAAGGAGGTTGCCCCCTCGAAGAGGCTTATTATATGAAAAAATATATTTTTCAAGGCATTGAGTAGTTTTCCTGAGGTTTTTCTATGCTATATTGATGTTTGGTTCTTAGCATATGGTATCAGAGCTCAAGGTCTTGGGGTTTCGCTGCTACATCTGAGACACCGTGGAAGTTTTGCTATAGATTTTTTTCTACAACGTTTCAGAAGGAACGGCTTGGAGGATATTTATTAGATGGATCAAGGTACGTTGGGTTAAAAATTCAGCTCCTGAGGCCTTATACTTTCGGAGATACAACCTGTACAAGATAGGGTTTTGGAATCATCCTGAAATGAGTCATTGCGGAATTTTCACTATAAAACATTTTCTGTAACGTTTTAGACCCTGAAATATGGAGGCCATTTACATAAATTAGTAAGGTATATGTGGTAAAAATTTAATCTTCTGGGTCATCTTAAATTTGTAGATATACCTTGTGTAAGATAGGGTATCTGACTAGTCCTATTGACTAGTCTCAAGAAGGTGTTCCAGGTAAAACAATCATAACTTCGTGCTAGAGTATCCAAATTGAGTGGGACTGGTTGCATTGGATCATGGACAGTCTTTAGTATTTTGGGTGTGAGGTTTAGAATTTTATATCAATTATTTTTTGTGGGGAATTCTATACAAGTGAGATCTCCTGGAAAGGCCAAAAATCGGCAAGTTGGAGGAAACTACCGGCTGAAGATTCCACTTGGGAAGATGAGTATTTTATACAGAAGCATCCAGGGTTACTCGAGCATTGTGGACAACACTTGTCTCAAGGGGAGGGGCATGTTAAACCCTAATATTGGCTCATTACCCCTTAATTGGGGCATATTATATTAGTAATGTTATTTTATTTATGTCGGCTTTAGGCCATTAGTTGTA
>SNQJ01S0055092.1:0-18014 GCA_010110895.2 Picea sitchensis | reverse complement strand
CCCTTAATTGGGGCATATTATATTAGTAATGTTATTTTATTTATGTCGGCTTTAGGCCATTAGTTGTAATTATACCTCCTAGTCTCCTATATATACCAAGGATACATTTTCATTTTGAATCATCTTGTACTTGAAAATTTAAGTGGGGTAAAAGGAGGTTTCCCCCTCAAAGAGGCTTATTATCTGAAATTATATCTTTTTCAAGGCGTTGAGTACTTTTCCTGAGGTTTTTCTATGCTATATTGATGTTTGGTTCTTAACATTCATCCTCTTCTTCCTTGGATCCTAGAAGCATATTCTCTCTCTTTGATGGTTTCGTGCTTGGGCCTGCACCATTTTTCTATGCAGGAGTTGGTCGTTGCAAAATGACAGGAATTGTGTATGAGATACGTGATTTATTATTTTATCATATGGCTCCCAACCACATAGTGACTTGTTTGTAAAAAATGGTCTCATCCCGGTAAAATGACAAGGGGCTCATGTGAAATAGTGGCAGAGCAACACCCAAAGGCCGCACAAATGTATTATCCTGATTCATTCTGAACCATGGAGATAGAATCGAGTGTGCATTTACCTTAGGATTAGTTCTTCATGAACGTGTTGACAATTAAATAGTAGGAACAACGAACCTCCTTATCATTGATTGGCTCAATAAGTGCTCCACGACTTCCTCACCTAGTTCCATATTTGTCATAGAGGCTAATTTTTCCCTTCTTATAGATATTCTTCTCTGAACCCTAGAATCCCTGCATTACGTCTTTCCCCTCCATGGATAAACCAATAAAAAATTTAATGTCCAACCATAAGGTACCATTATGCTCTAGACTAATGAGGAATTTTGTTCACCGTGTGACTTATCCAGTAGTGCCAAACACAGGCATGTCATGCAAGTTCATCATAGTAGTGTCCTAGAGAGGTAGGAAGGATTATTTTCACTACCATTACAAGTCACTAGTCGAAAGAGTCGAGCAATCCATGAATGTGTGAATGTCCATATGATCATACTATGAGGCATCTATGAGTTGATGTCGAGCAATCATGTTTTCTCAACTTTTTCTTGGAGATCACCCATCACATCGACCCATGGATCAATGAATTTCGCTGGAATAGAGGCCTTTGGATGGACTCCCTATATGGAAGTGTGAACCATACTAGAAGACCTACGCTGGTAAATAAGTAAAACTGGTGGATAGAGGCATTAGTGCGGGTTCACACAATGCTCGAGGGGATCCAGAGTGAAAAATGCAAACACTAGACTAGAAGGAAATGACTTGAGTAGGAGATGAGAATTTTTTTATAGAGAGTAATGAGGAAGGTGATGAAGGACGCACATGGATATGTCATAAATATGGAAACCACATATCTTATGCACCATTAACAACAAACATGGCTATTAATTGTGGCAATATCTATTTGGGGATTTGGGAAATAAAGGGAACAATTAGAAACACAATAGTGATATATTCGGGCTATCGAAAAATTAATTAATACACCAACAATTAACTAGAAAGGTATTGAAATTCATTGGGGGATTAAATGACTCAGACTAGCAATGATGGGACATCAACTAAAAAGGTACCAATGAAATTTAACGAACAAAGTGATAGTGACATGGCACAAATTTCAAACTTGGAAGATACTAAATACCAAAAGATTTGACACAGACCTCCCCGACCACAAAGGTGTGATCCAAACTGGACAAACTGACAACAAAAACTAGACTCTAGGACAAGTGATAGTTGTACATGTCATCTATTTATTGATGAAAAGGGGAAAAAATAAAATAATTGAAAACCCTACCTACCTGATTCACTCCCTATAACATGAGTGTTGCGAAACTTCTCTTATTGAGTAGAAATGTAGAGATTCAGGTGTGCACCATTCACCCATCTTAGATGGAGAATAACATCTAGTTGTGTTAGTCTGACATCTCCATAGTCCTGAATTTACAAAACTATGAAAGGTCCAAGACAATGCATTTGCAGTTTTCCTATATGCTTTTGATACTTACTGTCGTACAACAAAATTTTATCACCTTGTGAAAAATACTTAGTCTTAATATGCCTGTCATGCCAAGCATTTTCCACAGTTTGATAAAAATTTCCATAAATTGAGCTTTGTCCAATTCCAACAACTAAACAACTCATTCCGCAATTGATTTGTCATCTGTCATATGAGTCACTTGTGTAATATATAAACTTGGAGTGATAAAATAAGTGGGGATGATTTCTTATCTTCCATAAAAAAAGTTGGAACATAGTATACTTATGAAATTTCTTTGTAGTAGTCATGTAATCCCATAATACTACTAGAAACCTATCATCCCAGTCATCCCTATTTGCACAACATACCTTGCTTAACCCTCTCTCTAGAATCTTGTTAAAGGATTCAACTGTACCATTTTCTCGGGGACGATATGGACTTATTTTGTGATGTTGAGTTAATAACTAATAGGTGAGAGTGGATATAGTCTCACTGATGAAATGTACACCCTGATCACTGGTCAAAATCCGAAGACACCCAAATTGAGTGATGATGTTCTTAAAAATAAACCTAACCATTGTATCTGTAGAGGAATCTCAAAACAATTCTACTTCATCCTAGTGGTTGAGATAGTCGGTAGCAGTGATGATATATCTTTTTTTCAAGTGCTTCATTGGTGTATTGATTGGTCCTATGAAGTCAATGGCCCATTTCTCAAAGGCTTGAAGAGCCTAAACATGATTTAATGGCAACTCATCCCTGCGTGATGGCTTACCGACCCTATGAAAAACATCACATGCCTTGGAATAATATATGGTGTCTTTGAAGACATTCGACCACCACAATACTTCATTTAATACCTTCTTGGAAGTCATTTTCCCTCCAACATGTTCTCTCGCAACTCCATTATGGAATTCCCACAAGATATCTAGCCTCTCATGATCCAGTACACATCATCGAAGGATGTTGTCTAATCCCAACTTATACAACTGGCCTACAAGTAACTGATAGTATAAAGCATAGATCACTGGGTGCCTCTTCTGAGTTGGGAAATACCCATCAGGTATAATACCGGTAGTGAGAAACAATGCAATATTATAAAGGGAATAAGGGAATATAGCCTCAATATTAAAAAAATCAACATATGGGAGATGATCATTTACAACTCCGCTACTCTCTCCTAATTCTAATCAAGATATATGATAGGGGTCAACATTTAATTTTCCTGGCTTGACAATGACTTCAAAGGAAAATTCTTGAAACAACAACAACCAGTGATAGATTTTGCCTCATAACATAGGCTTATTGACCAGATATTTCAGAGTTGAATGATTACTAAAGAATTTAAAATGACCTCCTAACAAATAATGTCTAAATTTTTGCAAAGAATAAACCATTTCCAAATCTTCCCTTTCAGTGGCAGAGTAGTTACACTCGGCTTGAGAAAGATTCCTACTAACAAAATATATGGGACGATCTAGATTCCCTTCACCATTTTATGCAAGGATTGCACCCAAAGGAATGCTAGAAGCATCGAAGTGTACATGGAATTCGACCTTCCAATTCGGATATATGATAATAGGGGAAGTACTCAACTTTTCTTTAAGGGTATCAAAGGCTTGATCACACTCTAGCTTCCAACTGAAGGCTTCATACTTCTTTGACATATTCTCCAATGGGAAAATTATGCTTATGTAGTTTCTAATAAATCTACGATAATATCCAGTGTCACCCAACATTTACCACAACTATTTGGTAGTAGTGGGAGGAGTCATATTCAATATCACAATAACCTTTGTGGGATCAACCAAAAATCCTTCCCTGCATACTATATGTCCCAACAGATTTCCAAAAGGTACACAAAATATACACTTCTTCAGGTTGAGATATATTTGTAGCTTCCCGCAACGATCAAACATCAAATGTATTAAACCTATGTTCTCCTTCAATAGACTATACATGGTCCAATCATCCATATATACTTCAAGGAATTTGTGAATAAAGTCATGGAAAGCAACAATAACTATTCGAGATAAGATAACTAGGGAATTATTCAAACCGAAAGGCATAACATTATAAGAAAAATAACCCCACTCAGTGGTAGAAGTAGTCTTTATTTTGTCCTCTTCCACGATTATAACCTAGTGATAACCTGAGAATCCATATGTAAAGGAGTATGCTTCCTTTCCAACCACCTAATCTAGTACTTCATCAAGGAAGGGAGTCGTAAAAGGATCATGTACGTAAGAGGAGTTCAAGATTCTATAGTCAATGCAAACTCTGACATCATTGGTACCCTTCTTACTCTGTATCATAATGGGACTAATCCACTCATCCTCATACATAGGGAAAATCAGCTCGATTGCTAACTTTATATCAATCTCTTTCTTAACCTTCTCCTTAACTCATGGGATTTAGATGGTATGGTATTTGTTTGAAAGTCTTAGTATTAGTTTTTAATTTGATCCTCATTTATCCTAAATATCCCTTAATCCCCTTTAGATCTGAAAATATATTATGAAACAGATATTCATACTCTCGCAACAGAGCCTAGATCTCTGTGATTGTTTTCTCATCCCAATAGTCCCCCATAGATTCCATCTTAGGATGTTCCTCACTCCCAATATTCACTTTCTACAAATTAAAAGGACGAGTGTATGAGATTTGGGTATCACTTGATATGGTATCCTTGACTTCTCTTGTTCCTGTGGATTCCTAAAAGATTAAATATTTGAGCTCGTCCAACTCCTCAGGATCTCCAAGGTCCTTGTAAATTTTATTACAAGCCATAGGTATTCGCATAGGGGATGGATACAAGATATACTCAAGAAAATATTCATGTGCATGGTAGAATGTAAGTGGATGTCGAGGCTTAAATTCATTACCAAACACAATCTTCTTGATTTGTTGGAGCATAGTGGTGATTTCAAGAGTCTTACCATAAAATGAGAAGTCATGGAAGAATTGATTCTAAAGCGTCTTCCAACATGTTGTTTGTTTCCTTGTCTCCTCCTGTGCATAAAATTCCTTGGGAATTGTTCCCAAAGAGTGGAAGAATTGGTGTGTCCATAGATAGGATGGGAGTTGTGTAAATTTCCATACTTTTATACAATACACAATGTGTGCAACTAGGTTAGACTAGACATCATATATTTCCAAGGATAACATCTGACTCTTTGGTTTCCGATCTTGTCCCAATTGTTTTACTTGCATTAGCAGAAGAAAAATATGTTGTATAGAAAACTTGACTTCGTCCCACCACCTAGCTGGAGAAGACTTCAGGGCTCGGTCAAGTGATGAGATTATTTGTTCTGCCACAACCTTATCCTCCAGGTCAATGAGAAATTTGTGCAGATCCAAACTACCATTTTATATTGAATACTCCTTGATTTTTGTTCCAATCCACCTTACTTCTTTGACATTTGTGCAATGCTTGGAAATTTTTTCATACCTTCCTTGTTGCCAATTGTCAAAATCTTATTAAGAGTTTTCATCCATTGACTAGATGTTTCTCCAACTTATGGATCCATATGCAGCGGGATTAATGTAATCTTCTTATTTTCCTCAAGTAAGAGCATAAAAATGGTGTATGACATCTTCCTCTATATTATCATTGGATGGTTTAGTGTATCTTGGACCTTGATAAGGATCTAGTGGTTGAGTAACCTTTGTGTCATCAGATTCAAATGCCATAATTTCCTTCTTACGATTGATTACAAAATAGTTTTTTTAGGCCTAATCAATGCCTAACAAACTTGGATAAGGATCCTTCTCCCCCATTATCTCGATCAACTCAAAATCAACTACTATTTTGATACTAACCAAGTTTACTTCAACATTTTGCAGCCTCCCCATAGGATAGATACAATACTGATTTTCCACCCGCATCTGAATAGGGGAATATATGAGCTTGGGATTTCCCATTGCTTCCCAAGTATTCTTTGGTATTATGTTGATGTTAGAGCCCAAATATAACATAACATCCCTGGTATCATAGTCATCGATGTGAGAATTAAACTAAAACTCCTTTCTATATCTCATTTTCCTTCTCTGGATTCTACCTACATTCTTTTCTAGAATATTGATGGTGATAAAATCCTTTGGGTTTCCTTTATATTTGAATGCTAACATGATTGTATTCTACAACTTCCCAGTCATATGCTCATCATCCAATATGTCAAAAAATAGTTGCAACCATAGATCAACAACCTTTTGTTATTTTCTTGAGGGATCCACCTGATTAGATGACTCTCTAGCAACCTTTGGTTCATGAGGATTTAGCTTAAAACTTGATTCTACGACTTCAGGCATTGAAGAAACCTACATCTTATTAAACATCTCAACTACACTTTTAAAGAATTCCTTTTTCCACATAGGATCATATTTGGTATTCTATGGGATGGCCTTCTAGATTTTTAGTTGATGTGGAATTTTTGCATTTGCACTTTTCATTACACCTCCTCTAGTGACGATATTAATATTAGGCCCCTCTCTGTCAAATATAGTTTCGGTTTTAAAATTTATCAGGTTGGAACCTCTTTTCCTGGAACGATCTTCCCATTTTGAAATAAGGTATGGATAGTGTTTTATAGCATGGGTGTTAGTCCTGCAATGCACACACCAAGGTATTCTTGGAAGAGGACAATCTCTTGCTAAGTGTCCTTTTTCATCATTATTTTAGCATTGAACTAGTCCTCTTTCACCAGTTTGTTCTCCCCGTATCCTGCTCCACCTCTGCGACCCCTTCCAGGTCCTTGAGCTCCTTCACTGACCTTGAATGTAGATTGATCTAGTATGTCAATGAGTGCATATAACGATATGCATTGATTACTGTTGTGTGAAGGTGAAACAAAAAATTCACAATACATGGTATTCAACGCAGGAGTGTATTTTTGTAAAATTGGACAATGCCCATGACTTATGCAGATTTCACAATATTCGATACTCTGGCCTCCTTGATTATTAAGGAAGGCATGGTATTGAACATTCCCATAGAATGGTGTTGTAGAAACAACCTGCACAACTCCTCCTGCTGGCCCAATTGGCAGATTAACTATAGTAGAGCACCCTATACCCCCTAGTCTCAAACACTCATTAGTCAAATGACCTTCTGTGTAACAACCCGTACACAAAAATTATGGTCGACCTACTTTCAGAAGGGTTAATTCTTTAATTTTTCGGTCAACATAGATATTTGACCTTGCAATTTCACAATATTAGCATCCTCCATAGGCCTCATGATTATGAAGTTCCTTTGATAAACTTCCATAGCCTCGATCTTCATAGCCTACTCTAGTGCTTCTCCAAAATTGGATATCCTTTGTTGAGTTAGAGGAATACGTTTCAAAGGTAAAAACCCTTGAATGAACCATTCTCTTTGATGATCCTAAAGCATAGGGTTTGTTAATTTCCATATCGCATATTTAAACCTCTGGTTGTACTCCCAAGAGAACTCACCATCCCTCTGCTTTATCTCCCTCAAATCATAGAGAGCTTGTTGTTCAGACTGAGGTAGCCAGAATTCTACTATAAATATTTGTTTCACTTTAGTGAGTGTGACAGCTTTCCCTTCAGCCCCTGGCTCGATTGCCTTCGTGTACCACTTAAGAACCTGACCTCTCAGGGTAGTTTGGAACTCAACTAACTTATTCGCATCCAAAGCTCCATGAGACCTCCATATGACTTCACATAGAAAGCAGTGTTTTTCAATGTACTCATCACCTTTACACCAAAATTCAGGGTATTGGGTGAGAGATCCTGCATGTTGATTTTCCATTAAAGTATTTGGAAACCCTACTAAAATGATACCTGATGGTTCTAGTTGTGTTACAACTGAAAAAATCACCACACTTCCACTACTACTACTACTCAAACTTTCTAGACTGAAGGGTTAGAAATAACATAATTGACATAAAGATTTGTTGTAGAAATTACCAGATTTATCAATGGAGCTGGGGGAATGGGTGATTCATGGATGGTTCCTTTACCTCCAGAGTGAAATTGTTTGATCTAGGGGGTCTCGATTGTTTGTAGTTTTCTTTTCATAGCTTGATGTAATCCAACATCTTTTGGTGTTGCAGGTTTCGATTCTCCCACAAATTCTTCAAGGGTTCTGACTGAGTATTCTTCTTCAGTGGTGGCATTTATCCTTACTCTTTCATTCGTCTCTTTTTAACTTCCTTCCTCTTGTATTATTCTTCCAAAACCTTCACCTCTTTTACCAAGTTTCTCCTTCAACCATCAGTTGGCCAACCTTCCTCTATCTCTTCAACTCCCACAACTCTTCTAACTCTTTCCTGTGACTACTCTCAAATTTGATCTCCTTCAACGACTGATCATACCTCTTCATCACTTTTATCATCTATTTTTGCTACCTCTTCTCAATAAAAACAACCCTCTTCTGAGCTTGTTCGTCCCTTGCAATTTTATTTTTAAGGTCCCCCACATCTCCCAGAAAATTGACCTAACTCATGAACCCTCTCATAAATCACCCTCCCCTAAGTGCATGGGTTTACACTACCATGTTACATGGGTTTACATTGCCATGTTAGCTGAAGGAATAAACAACATTCCTTCTTCTACTGATGAAACCTTGATCCACAATGATATTTTCTGCAACAATATTCCTCTAGCTCATTCTTTAAATATTTCCTCAACCTTTGAGAAATTATGGTGATTTACTACAGAAAATTTGATAATGTAACCCTCCAAAACAATATGCACCCAAAAATCCATAGCAAGAGATATAAAATTATATGAATGGTGAAGAGCCGCTAAACCCTCAATGGTATAGTTATATTTCCTTTTGAATCAATATTTGTATTCTGATTCTTCTTACAGGCGATCTAACCACTAAATACCTCTTTCGGGAACCTAATACAAAATATTTTGTACTGATCGCTTGCAACATCTAAATAGAACACCATGCTTTTTGAAACCCTAAAATTTTTGTGTCGTAACCCTTCTTCCTACTATATAAATGTGTCACACCTTCTTTCCCACCAACTCTCAACGTCATGTTTGTAAATCCAATGAGGCATCCTCTAGAAACTCACTTTTAAATATCGAGTCCCAAAAACTGAACCATTTGTTGGTGCAATATTGAGACCAAGGTTCTCTAAGCATGCCAACAAAAGGCACCGTTGTAGTCTAGACACATTGACATATTCATCCTTTCGTAATTGAAAGAAGTATCAATCAAGGCGTAATTGAGACTTGGATGATGACGAGAGTTAGAGAGAACATAACATCTTATTTACCTTATCATTAGTTAGAGCCATGTAGAAGATCCCAAATTTATCCATAAACAACGATCAACGATCAAATACTTAACTAGAAAATAAAGAAACAACCGTGTGACAAAACCATAGATTCATACACGTCATATCATATCATTACAACAAGAAATTTTAGGTCCCAAACGCATTTTTTGTATTAGCAACTTCCAACATTCCAAAATAACATTTTTGTATTAGCAACTTCCAACATTCCAAAATAAGTATACATCGTAGACATCCAATACAATCTCTTGTGCAACAATACACAACTTCACATGACTCATTCCAGACTCAATATCGTGTTGTGAAGGCAACATGACTATCAGTGGAGACCATTATAGTAGCAAGTGAAATAGTAAAACCCCGCAAAAAACCCATTACAATATCTTATCAATACCGACTCAATCCCAAACCTTTTCCCATTACATAGCTCCATATTTATATATTTCCCTTGGCCTCTTCTTGGATTCTTTAATCCGCTGCGTTTCTAGTTTTTCCCTACTAGTGCTCAATGATATTGGCATTTTTCACTTCTTGTCCAGTTGTTTCATGGTGCTTTTGGTTGTCTTTGCTATTGCTATACTTTCGGTTAGCTTGACATTCTTCTAACCATTTTTCATTGCTTCTTTATCTTCCAACTGACATACGTCACTTTCCCCAAAACTTCAACATGTCCAAAAACGAAGGGCCCAACAATATTCAAACTTACTTTTCAAGGGTTTCTTTATTTCCTGCTTCCCTTGGGACCTATCCCTCTAACCGAGTCGTTTATTTTTTATATAGGTTGGCACATCTAATAAGTTTGGATGAAGGCCCTCCCATATTTAAACTTTCCAACTCATGTGAGGTCTTGGGCTGGTGTGATGCTTGAAGGGGATATTGAGGTGAATTGTTTACATGGCTTGTATATTAAGTAGCAAATTAATTTGCATGATTTAGGGACTAAAATTTCTTATGAAGATTGTCTTACCTTGTCTTATACTCTGCTTTGTTTTGGATGGACCTGACATGGTTCTTTGAGGGACGTCTTTGGATTGTACCCACAACATTGTGTCTTTATTACAGGACTTTGGCACATGTGATGCAGATAAATGAGTCATATAGTGACTCACCACCTTCAAACATCATCTCTCACATCCTTGTAACCTTAGATGATGGAAATATGGGCTTGGTTTGAGAAGATTTGGTCATGATGGAACATAGATGGGCTGAAATCCCACATGATGGGAAGAGTACACCATGGATTATTATTCACTGGATCATTGATGTTGTAGTAGCAAAAAACCAGACACTATGCAAAGACTAGATGCAACTCCCTCTATCCTGGACGCAACACCCTGGATCCTGGACGTTATCCCTCATTTGATGATGACATCATATTTTAGGGTTTGATGGTGCTAGGTTTTGGTGGACACTTGGGGTATTGGTGATGATTTAACATGATCATGACATAGGAGACATACCTTTTCCATTTTTCCACTTCCAGATAATTCCGCATGTCCTTTGGAGGCCCTATCTTAGCTTAAGAAGGCTTGACGTCACCACAAGTGTGGTCGTTTATGATGTATTTTCATTTTATCATATTGTAAAGGACAAATGAGTGGTAGACCCCAATTTTGTTTTGATATTGACATTTTATGTGGAAACTTTTTCTAGGCTAGCCTCATATAAGAAGAATAGCACTAAATTTCATTTTCTCATCATCACTTCCTCATCATTATGGGGTAACACTTCTACTTTTTTTCTATTCCATCCATTCTTGGTATTTTTTATTGTGTGCTATGCTTGAAGAAGGTTCTCTTGTGGATTATTTACTCATTTTGGATGTATATTTATGTAATTAGGGCTTTATGCTCTTAATTTCTTTGATGAAGTAAGTAATTTTTTGCAATTCTATTATCTTTTGTTTATGTAAATGGTGAAATTGCTATTTTGTTGAAAGTAATCTTGTTTTGTTGAAACCCTAAGAGGAAGACATAAGTTCTTATCTTCCTCATAAAGTTTTATTTGTCCAATTTTGTGAAACCTCATTGCGAAGGTTAGAAGTCTAAAGCCCAAAAATGCTTTCACTTTAGGATTTTATCCCTAGACATTTGATCCTTGGCCTAAGTGAAGCTACAAGAAGGGAAAAAAAATATCTAGGGCCCAAAATTTCTTGCACCCTAGATATACTCTTCCTCAAAGTCTAAATCATAAGGCCCAAAAATTCTTTCACCTTAGGGTTTAGACTCTACCTCTTTGGTTCAATTAGTTCAATCTTCAAGTTTAATGCATTTGAGACTCCATAGGCCCTAGAATGACAACCTAGGATTAATATTGTGGTGAAAGTGGTTGATGAAATCACTTTTCTTATTCTCTCAAGTGTCATACTAACTCTACTAACCCTAACCCTAACAAACTTCAACTATTTATTTTTGTTTTTACAAAAAAATTCTACAACCACTGAAAATTGTCTTAATTTGTTGCATACACCTAATTATAAGTGGCTTGAATTGTTCAAAAAACATCTCTAGAAATTGGATACTATTCCATTGGTTAAATGCTTACATTCCATGGTCAATTATGGTGTTTCTGAGCATTATTTATTGTTGTTGTTGCAAATCTTTTATTTATGTCATAAAGTTGTTTACTGTTGTAATTTGCAAAAACCAATGAAAATTTTACTTCTCTAGTGTCTTAAGAGGTCATTGTTGAATGCTTTAACTTGGTAATTTTCAAATATATGCTACAAATTGTTCTTGTTCCGGGAAAGTACAACAATCATCTTACAACCTCTCTTTCTTTCCTAGACCTAGACCTAACTGACTGGTGACCAAGATAGGGGTAGTAGGCTTGGATATTTCTTTATATTTGATCCCTTGAGGTCATCAGGGAAGCCTCCCTTGTGGTGGACCTCCTCTATCACTAAAATGAGGGAATATCCTACTTATGTGACAATGGTAGTTTCTTCCATAATTACACAAGATTTGGAGATCTTTTGGAGGGATTTGCACAAGTACAAATCCTGTGATAATAGGTGGTACAAGACCACTTATCATGGAGCCACAAAAATGGAACCATATGAACCTGTTTATGGCCAAAAAACCCATATCAATGGCATCCTATGTACTAGACACCTCCAAGGTTCATGCAGTAGATAGAAAAATTCAGACTAGAGAATCTATTATCCATATCCTCAAGGACAACTTGGTTATGGTGCAAAATCGAATGAAACAACAAGATAATAAACATAGATATGAATGTTATTTTAACAAAGGAAATCAAGTATTTCTTCGCCTGCAATGTTAAAAATAAACATCACTCAAAGAATAAGTCCCCCAAACGTTAGCTCTGAATTTTTATGGTCCCTATTATATCATACAATGCATTGGTCATGTTTCTTACAACCTAGCTCTCCCAACCCACTGCAAGATTTATCCAATCTTTCATATGTCCTATTTGAAGAAGGTTGTGGGATCTAATTGCAAGGATAAAACCAACCTACTAGAACTTGATGAAGAAGGTTCAATTTGGCTACATCCATAAGAAATATTAGATACCATAGAGTGCTAGTTTTTCCAATGCACAATCAAGGAAGTATTGATCTAGTGAAAATATATGCAACCAAAATATGGCACTTGGGAATCAATAACTATTCTACAACAATTTACGCACCTTCAACCTTGAGGACAATGCTTCTTTTGAAGGGGATGACAAGTTAGGGTCCTACATTAATGCTCTTACTTAGATACTTTATTAATATATGAGGCTACCTTCCTTGAATACGACCCATCAAATAGTTAGTTAATAGTCACTCATTGTAAAAAAATGTCATTTTTATTAATAAGGCCCAAATTGGTTGGTACACCCTCATTATAAGGGGCCCATACATAGTTAAGATTCTTTATGGATAGATATATATTGAGTAGAATGTTATGCAATTTTTTGTCAAGAATTGTTATTATATTTGGAGAATTTCTCTTGGAGGTTTCTCCCTTGAAGAGGGAAGTGAACATATTTCTCTATTTTTTAGGGTTTATCTCCTTTTTTCTCTTGTGTTCTTGGGTTTTTCACTATATTTTATGTGATTTATCTGAAGTTTTGGGATTAAGCACACTAAAAATTTTCTTTGGCGATGAGAAGGAAGATGGATGAGACTTTGTTGCCTTTGAAATTCGATATGAAGAAGCTGTGGATGGAGTTGTTCTAGGCCGGGCATATGGGTTTCGATGGGCCTCTATTTCACTGGAATGATGATGATGATGATGATGATTAAATTGAAGTCACATTCTTTCATATCTCTAAAGATGATTCTATGCCATAGGTTTCAAATGGATTATGTTGTGCAAGAATATTGTAACGCATAACTTTGAAGAATCAATTCATTTCCTATATCTACCTATGACATGATAAACACATAATCCTCTTGTTCCTACAATATTGTGTATGATGTTTCATACTCAATTTGTATGTTCATGATTCTTCCATAGATTACTTCAAGAGATGATACCCATTGTGATATATTAATGCAAATTATTTTCTTTAGATAACAATAGAATGATTCACATAAAATGGTAGAGTAGAACAAAAATGGATAAATGGACGAGCATTTCTTATTGTGGAATCTAGATTTTATTGGTTGTAACATGTACTTTTTCATAGTGTATTTCCTCTCTTTCTATGTCTCAATGATTTATTTATTTACATATGTAAAGGGAATTTATCTAACTTTGTTGGAATGGTGAAGAGGGTCTGCCTCTCAAAGTTATTAGACAAAATTGCGATCCATATAAAACTTCATATAGAGAAACAATAAGTGTTCACAGTTTAGGATGATATAGCTCATAAATCACATAAAATTTTCAATGGTTATCTATTTATTAGTGAATTGTTACCTCTTAAATCGACAATCGGTTTGTATGTTTGACATAATGTAGATGAGATAATGACATGCAAGAATTTGGATTTATTAGTTATTTGGAAAAAATTGTGAGAAATGTATGTCCCCTGCCACCTATCTAATTATGCATTTATGGATAGAGGAATATCCATTGTTACATTAATTTGACTTTGTCTACTCATCCATTTATGGGTATATTGTTATAAATTGTTACATTAGTTTCACTTTGGTGCTTATTAGTTTATGGGTGTAGTAATATGACTGTTACGTTAATTTGACTTTGGTATACTTATGAAATTATGGATATAGTGATATAAATTGTTCAATGATTTCAATTTGGTGGTTGTTTTAATGTGGTGTGTTTTCTTTTCATTTTAAATCCTCTTTCCAAAAAAAAATTCATTTCAAATACAAAATTTTGATAGGTGTACAAAAAAACATTATAGAAATGTTATAAGTGGGAAATTATTTGCGAATTGGGCTTTGTATCATGAGACGAGTGACTTTTAATAAGTTGGCCACTAGTTTGTGTGATTTCATTATTTATGGTTCTCAATTAATTTTCAAATTCTTGGAAGATATTTGGGACCAATGTTTGGGTCATTGAAGGGCTAAGAGGTGAAGTCAACTATTTAATTTGTCACATATTCGTCTGATATTCAAACACCATTGTTGGATAAGACATATCATAAATACCAGTGTGATAGTTGTCTAAATTTTGAGGTACCTAACAGGTCAATTTGTTGATCATCCGACTGTCCATATGCAACTTATTCCTTCAACGACCTGTTAGGTACCTAACAGGTACCTAACAGGTCGTTGCTTATTCCTTCATATAGATCTCACTTGGTTGATTGGATTGATAGTGTAATTTATACTCTATTTTATTTTTACCTTTTATGCAACTTGCTAGTGAGAGGAGCACAATCACTTTTGGAAAACAAAGATACCTCATGTGTCTGGAAGAATTCATCGAGGCTAGAGATGAAAGGCTCCAACTTGAAATTAGATAGGAAATTGATCGTAACAGAGACTTAACCTCTTAAGATATAGTTTTGTTTTCCCCTCTCTATGTACTTCATGTTTTAATAGTATAATACATTTTCCTTTGGTTATTTATTGCATGATTTAATAATATACTTATTTTGATTTTTTTATTTATTTTTATTGAAGCGAGTCATTCACATTGATTATTTGTTTATATGTAATTGTTGTAGTGGCTATGCTCAATTCATAAAGTTAAGTCACTTTGTGAAATATATTTAATAAATATAGAAAGATTCAATAAATAAAGACATATGTTATAGTCCCAAGATTAGAGGCACACAAAGAATGTCCCTTTTTCATAGAAATCCTTCCCCAAATTTGATAAGAATTTTCGCAGAAATCACAGTTCCACTCATATGTTGAGAAATTTGACCATGGAAATTTCTTATGAGGATTTTTGTTTCATTCTAAGATGATATGGATGATGAGAACTTTGAAAAATTGAGTGAATGAGGTGGAATTTTATCTCATTGGAATATTTTCCCTTGCTAAAAATTAGGTGATTTGATCAATGTCCCTTGTTATTTGTGATTTATGATGATGAAATAAGAATCAAATGAGAGAAATTACTCAATAATTTTGGCATAATAGTGTCATAATGACTTCAAAATATCTAATAAAAGTCTCCCTTTCTTATATAAATACTCCCTCAAATTTGACAAGGATTTTACCAGGAATCATAGTCCCACTTATTTGTTGGGAACTTTGACCATGAAACTTTGTTATGAAGAGTTTTTGTCCATTCTAAGATGATTTAGATCATGAGAAATTCGAAAAAATGAATGAAGGAGGTGGAACTTTACCTCATTGGAATATCTGCCATTGCTAAAAATGAGGCAATTTAATTATTGTCTCTTGTTGTTTGTGATTTTTGATGATGAAATAGGAATCAAATGAGATAAATTACTCAAGTCGTTTGGCATAATAGTGTCATAATGAATTTAGAATATACAATAAAAGTAAATATTCTATATGTATGTGTTATGCTTCTTATTAATTAATGTTATATTCATTATACTTTATATGCATGTGATACACTTCCTATTAATCAATGTTATATGATTATTAATTATTAGTTTTGTGAATATTAATTGTGTCTAGAAACACATTATATAGATTATGGGTAGATATGCATAAGATAACTAACATAAGTGCCAATTACCATTGAATTTGTTTTGATTTCTTTACATGGAAGGGTTAGGCCATTGAAGGAGAATGGGAGTTTTACTCCATTGTGGATGAATTTACCATATAAAAAGAGGCACCTCATATACCTCATATCTTGTTAGGATGGATAAGAACAATTTAAAAATGAAAATTACTCTCAAATTTGATAGGTACATGCCACCAAATTTTGTGAACACTTTATAAATATATGTATTGACACAAATTTATACAACATTGTGGGTTTCCATACTAGGATAAGTCGTGATATGTTAAACTAGAGCAATCAACAAACAACTATAGCCCAAGTATATAGTCTAAGTACACCTTTGTAGCCCAAGTAGTCAAATTGATGCATAAAGGGGGTCCTTTGTACCACAACTAGGGGTGCTCATGTGTCAGTTTTCATTTTTTCATATTGTATCTATTTCACATCTCATTTCACATTTCTCATTTCTGATAACATATTCTAAGTACATCTAGAGATGGAGAGCTCTACTAGGGTTTTTATGCAAATCAATATCTATGGTTTTCTAAAAAAACTCGATTTATGATATCTCCTGTGCAACTAGCATGGAAAAAGTGTTGGTATGGCCACCACAATGAAGCCTATTGGTGAGGGGGCATGAACCCCCTCCTACTGAAATTTGGTAGTAAAAATATTTGATGGATCAGGCGAGCCATGACCTTCCTTCGAATATCCTCAGTTAATGCAAGAACATGCCTCCCGTGTTGAATCCAAGAAAGGTAAAGAAATGAAGATTGACCCAGAACCATCCCATCCAAAGGTGGCTCAGTCTTGGGATCCAGGGAAATGCCTTCCACAACCCTTGATAGCGCCAAGGTATGTGATCCGATGTGAATGGGTGGGAGAGCACACCCAATACATGAAATATCATCCACTCATAGGTAAATTTATGGGTCTGTGGCCCTTAGAGAAGGATCTAGTATGATGGATCAAATCCTGGTGGAAGCCCAAAGGTCATTTCGACCTTTAGCTGGGTTCCAAGTATTTTTTCACCACTATCTTCCATAACGTGGAGGATCGGGACCTAGTCTTTGAAAATGGGCCCTATTTTTTCAACTAATATGGGCTTTATCTGAGGTTTTTGATTGAATTTTTTAGCCCAAAGAAGGAGGACTTTACCCATTCCATTGTGTGGATATGGCTTTATTCGCTTCCACATGATTTTTAGTTGGATGAAATCTTGGAGGGAATCGAAAATACATTGGGAATGTTTGTCAAAGTCATTAAGGCCACTGTTATCGGATAAATCGGTAGGTGCAGACACTAACAAATCTCCCTAGATCCAACTGAATCTAGAACAAAACAGGACAGGACACGACTCTTTCCCTAAGTTGTAGTCATTGAATATACTAATAAGAAGGAATGAGTGGCATACCTTTATATTGCTTCCTTAGGTCTCTGTTGTTCCCACTTAGCTCCAGTTCTCTTGTGATGTCAGGTCCAAGACAACACAAACCAACCAAAGCGAAGATAGAAAAGTATATTCAATGTCAACCTATGCATATGATCAAAGAGTTATGCAATAAAATAAGAGTGATTTTATGGGAAATGGACATGCCACTGTATTATATTAAATGAAAGTAGAAGATACAACCAGATCGCCTTCATGTCGAAAGCTTCCTTTCGGTGACCCTTG
>SNQJ01S0055091.1:48920-61429 GCA_010110895.2 Picea sitchensis | reverse complement strand
ATACACATATGTTTGAATTGGATATTTAATGGTCTAAAATTCATCTTAAAAGGTGCTTTAGATTTTAGCAATTCGAACATTGTCTATTCTTTCTTAACTCATCAGAATTCATCTTAATTGACATCAAGAATTCTTTGTCAATTCCTGATGTCATCATTATAATTTTTGTAAGAACCTTTGAGGGTGAAGAAACTAGATGGTATCTCTTGCTTCCCAATGATAGTATCCTAGATTGGGACACTATGGTCCAAGAATTCAAGAAACATTTCCAACGGGCGGATGATGTGGCTTCTCTACTTGGGGATTTCAGAACCATCTCCATTCATGAGGGGGAGAAAATTCAAAAATTTAACCAGTGCTTTCCCTCAACCTTGAATAGGATCCCAACTACTTCCCAACCATATGGGAACAATTTGTTCCATTACTACATGACCGCTATGAATCCAAATGTAAAGTATATATTGAAAGATAAATCAATACAAAATTTAGATGCGGTCAAGGCTAATGCCCTGGAAATTGAGAGAAACATGGAGGAATTTGGTATGATTCCCTCACCTTTAGTGCAACCCCGTTTGAATGAGAGGCCTAGGAATGAGGTACCTTGAAATGAGGGTCCTCGGTATGAACCCCCACCTGCCCAAAATTCAAGGATTGAATAAAGGGAAAGTTTTGAAATGCTCAAGTTGTCAATGAACTTGAACAACCAAATACTTTCCCTTAATCGAAAGGTGAATGACTTGCAGTTTACTGCTCCTGTGAGGCAAAGGCCTCCTTTTCCTCCTAATCCTCCTCCTAGGAAACATGCTACTGAATTGGATTGGTGCCACTTTTTCCAAGACTTCCATGATCCCAAGTATTGTTAATCGTATACACGTCAGTTGGAATTTTCTAAAACCAATAAATCCCCTTTACCTCCAATGAAAAACAAGATTTCCTCCACTTCCCAAAATGACCAAGTTAACATGGAAGACTCTATTCACTGCGATGATGATCCTCTTACCTTCAGAATCTTTGCTATAGAAATTAGGAGTCAGGCCCCTAAAACCACCCCGCAAGGGGTGGAAGGGACCAAAATTGATCTTAAGGACAATGAAAAAAGAAACGTTCCCGTGAATGGTAGATTACCTTCCTCTCCAAGGAATAGGGTTTTGTGGACTCCAAACAAGGTAAATTTTCCTAATAATCCACCACCCTACTTCCCAACACCGGTGCCTTACAACATTGTTGATGATCTAGCGAAGGTCCCTGCCCACATGATGTTATTAGATGCTCTTAGAAAAACTACTCAGTTTGAAAACCTTTCACATGTTCTACAAGCACCCCCTACTCCATGAATAGAACATAGAGTTCCACTTTCCAAAGAGTCATCTTCTCAACCTAAGGAGGGATATTATGTTATTGATATAGACCCCGGGGTTCCTCCTTTCTTTGTCTCAGTTATGATTTCTGATTTTTTGCTCCATAATTGTGTCTCTGACATAGGAGCGAGGCACAATGTGATTCCCCTTAGAATTATGAGGAGATTGGCCATTGAATGCATGGGCCCATGTAAAGATCTATTAGATTTGGATTCAAGGACTATAGAAATTGTTGGTTACATCAAGGACTTATCCATTACTTTCAACCAAGTTCCGGATGTGAGCGTGCTCATAAACATGATTGTAGTAGACATACCTGAAGCATATGGCATTCTTTTAGGGAGGGAGTGGATCACCAAAATAAAAAACTATTGTTACTTCATGGAAGGAACCCACTTCACCTTTCCTCATGAAGCTATTGAAGTTATCATCGGGAGTGAACCAAAATACCGAGAGCAGGTTGTACCTTCTTCTTAGAACAAAAAACATCTTTATTTTAAAGAGACGTGTATGGGTACGTATACTGTGTTATCTGAGGAAGATGCACATGCCCCTCCTTCTGATTTGGAAGAGATAATGTGGAGCATGGATTTTGACGGTGCTAAATCCAAGCACGGATCTGGAGCTGGGGTCCTTTTGTGTGATCCGAAGGGAAAGACAATCCCTTTCTCTTTTCGATTAGAATTCCCTAACACTAATAATATGGTTGAATATGAGGCATTAGTTCAAGGCCTCCAAAAGGCCTTAGACTTAGGAATTCACCATTTGTTGGTGAGCGGGGATTCTGAATTGGTTGTGAATCAAATTAGAGATAAATATGAAGTTCGTAACCCACGCCTAAAAAAATGCCACCAAAGGGATAAGGAACTTATTGAAAAGTTCTTATCTTTCAACATTCAAGTTGTACCTAGGGCCGAAACCACATAGATGATACTTTGTACTTGATTGGTTTGTTCTTCACTTTGGATTTCGTAACATCTATCAGAGATATAAAGTCCAAATTTTACATAGACCTGCGTTACCTGATAACACTGACTCATGGCAAGTTTTTGATAATGACAAACAAATCTGTAGGTTCCTTCAAAACAAGGAGGAATCCAAATATTTACATATCAGACATGAGTTGGAAGAGGAAACCAGTGGCATAATCCAATTGAAGACAAATAAAATTCCCCCTGGTTTGTCCATACTAGAATCCATGATTGTTTCCAATGATGCCACTACCTCTACCCCTAGTGTTGATAGTGAATCTATTAGGAAGGTGGAAGAAACCATCCCTGTAAACCTGGGAACTGATAAAAATCCAAAATTGGTTTATATAGGGTCACAGTGTTCTCCTTCTGAGATTTCTCAATTCACGAAACTCTTGATAGAGTTCAAAGATGTTTTTTCCTAGTCCTACGAGGATCTCAAGGTTTTCGATATGCAGGAGATAGTCCATGCCATACCCATAATCCCTGATTCAAAACCTTACAGGCAAAGACAAAGAAAGAACAACCCTACTTTAGAATGAACAATTAAGGAAGAATTAGACAAGATGGAAGCATCCGACGTCATATACCATGTCCGTTACTCACAATGGGTATCTAAGTTGGTTCCCGTTAGGAATAAAACTGGTGGTATTCATTTGTGTTTTGACTTTCTACATTTGAATAGGGTGTCCCTAAAACACAACAACCTCATCCCACCAATGGAAGAGATCCTACAACAAGTCTCCGGAGCTAAAATGATGTCCCTTTTAGATGGATTCTTACGTTACAATCAGATATCCCTCAATCCTTCTGATAGTCACAAACCCACCTTCACTACCCGTTGGGGCACATATTCCTATATCAAGATGCCTTTTAGCTTGATTAATGCTGGGAACACCTTTCAATGTGCCATGGATATTTCTTTCAAAGGCTTATTGGGTAAGATGAGTGTTGTCTACTTTGATGACCTCACAATATTTTCCAAAGAATGAAGTAGTCAATTTGATCACCTGAGGTAGGTTCTTCTTAGATGCCATAAGTATGGCATATCTTTAAATCTTAAGAAGACCATTTTCGGTGTTATGGAGGAAAACAATTTGGATCACATCGTCTCTCAAGAAGGTGTCAAAGTTGATCCTGAGAGAGTGGTAGAAATACATTTTTTTCCCTTACCTACTAATAAAAAAGAAATGCAATCTTTCTTTTGGAAGATAAATTTCCTGAGACACTTCATTCCTGATTTTTCTCAAGTAGTTAAACCTCCAAATAAACTTATTAATAAGGACATTCTATTCAAATGGGAGCCCCCTACTTGTCAGGATTTTGAATCCATTAAACAAGCAATTGCTTCTTCCCCTCCGTTAACCAGTCCTAGTGTCTCTAAATACTTTTTCATGTACACTAATTCATCAGATGAGACAATTTATGCAATCTTATTTCAAAAGGATCAAGAGGAAAATCTTAGGCCATTTGACTTCGTGAGCCAGAATTTGAAGACACACCAACTGAACTATTATACACTGGAGAAACATGGTTATTATTTTTACAAAGCCTTGGAGCAATTCCGACATTACATCCAAAGCCACAAAATTCAGGATTTTGTGCCTACATCTCTCTTAGTCATTGCCTTGAATCAAACCGAATTGCATAGTAAATGGTCCAAATGGATCATGCACATGCAAGAATATGAATTAGACATTAAACTGACAAAAACCATAAGGGGGACAAGGCTAGATGAATTGCTAACCCAATCCCACCCCTCGGTCATAGTTGAACCACCTCAAGTAGATGAATTGATTTCTTTCAAAGAACTGGTTAACGAAACTGAGTTAGCCTCACAACCATGGTATGGACCTATCATGTATTTTTTATCAATGGTGTTTTCCCATCGAAAATGGATACTAAATCCAAATGAACACTTTGTTTACAAGTTGTCTGGTATGTTTTACAAGACCAAATCCTTTACTGAAGAAACCTTGATGGGGTTTTGTCATGATGCTTGACTCCTGATCAAGCCCAAATGACACTTGAACAATGCCATTCTGGAGTTTTTGGAGGTCACTTTTCATCCAAAAATACTGCAACAAAAGTTTTGCATGGAAGTTACTTTTGGCCTTCACTCCACCAAGATGCCCATTTACTGGTTCGAAAACGAAAAATCTTTCCGGATCTTCACTGGGAAGCAAAATTTAGTTTCCTTACCTCTTAGGCTTATTGAATTCCAATTCCCTTTCCCAAGATGGGACATGGAATTTGTTGGGCTAGTTTCACCTCATTCTAGTGCGAGTCACATATTCATCTTAAAAAATATAGAGTACTTTACAAAGTGGGCTGAAGCAATTTCTCTTAGCAACAGTATGATTTAACAGGTGGTAAAATTTGTTGAACATAATATTTTATCCCATTTTGGAACCCCTGCTAAGATACTAAATGATAATGGATCAACTTTAATGTCTGATGTCATGCTTCATCTTGGTGTCACATATGGCATCCAACGTTTTCGATCTTCCACCTATTATCCCCAAGGTAATGGATTGACCGAGTCAAAAAATAAAAATCTGACTCGGATCCTTAAGAGGACAGTCACGGATAACAAGCGTGATTGGCACATAAAGTCAAACTTTTCTTTATGGGCTGATCATATAACTCCTAAGAAAACAACGAGTCAAATTACTTACACTCTGGTGTATGGAGCCCCTGATGTCCTTCCAGTTCACTTACAAATTCCTTCCTTGAGGTTGGATATTGCTTAGGAAGAAGATGATTTCCATCCTTTACAACATCATTTAGACACACTCATCGAACTAGAAGAGGTAATTAAAGAGGCATTCCAACAACTCCAAAAGAAGAAAGACATTGTTAAACGTTCCTTTGATAAAAGAGCCACAATGGTAAATTACAAAGTAGGATATGATGTCCTACTATGGTAAAAAGCACATGAGTTCCCATACAAACATCACAAGTTTTATTATTTATGGTTGGGTCTTTACACAATCTATGATGTTTTAGGGAAAAATGATTTCATATTGAAAACCTTGGATGGAGAATGACTCAAATTTCATGTGAATGGTTGTCACCTAAAGTTCTTTTACTCCCGAGGGACCTCATCATCATGTACATAAGTCATCACTTGTTCATTTTCTATTTGTATGTAATTTTTGTTGCTAATTTATGCATGTATGTATCTCCTTAATTTCAATTTTTGAGCCTTTTTCCTGGTTGGTTTCAATTTCGGGCCTTTTTGCTTGTTTGATTTCGATTTTGAGTATAGGCCCCTCTTTGATTTTTTCCCTTGGTTTTGGTATTTTTCATTTTAATGTCATAGGTTGTCTTCCTTTTTTGGTTTGTCTAGTGTTCATGGGAAGGGTATTGTTCTTATTGCTGTATGGCTATTTGAAAAGAGTGAACTCCTAGTATTCCTTATATCATGCTTTCCCTACTGGAAACTCTGACTTAATATCATCTTAAATATGAGAAAACCTAATTTGTATTTAATCAAAGTCAGCGGGGAAAGTCTAAGGGGGTAGCATATCATTCTCTGGTTAATATGAAAACCATGATGGCATGATGGCTTAAATAGCTATGTGAATGCAACTTCTCTTTACCCGACAACTTACAATCTGATTTTTCCAAGCAATGCTCATTTTTTCCTATGAAGTTCCATCACTTGTGAGCACTAAGATATTTCAACACCATCTGCCAAAGGTTTTTTATATTTCTTTACTCCCTTGATTGACTAGTTTTTTTTCTAGTTTTTCTCCAGTGGGTCACTGATTTCAAAAGATCCCCGTTTTCTTGTTTGTGTGTCGAGAATCATGAGACTTGAAGGCATGCATGAGACTTTTTGTTGAGACAAGGTTCACCTTAAGCCTCAATTCTCACAGTTAAGCCATAATCTGGGTGAGGGACCTGTGTCACTTGGGACACATTGCTCAACAAAACCCGGGTCATTATTCCCATTATTATATCCTTTGTGAATCTCAGAATAAATTCTGTTGTATATCTTTACTGCACCAATTTCATTCTTTGGTTATCCCTAATGTGAAAAATGGTCCTTATACTACAGTTGAATCCCCCCCTCACCCACCTCGATCACTTTGAAAGTATAAATTTCCACCGAGTATTCTCGCCTATCACGTGGGTGATCCCATTGTTCTACATGATTTGGAAGGCATTTCCCCTTCGACGCCAAGAATGTTGACCCAAAAATCTTCTCTGGTCTCAACATGGTGTTTAATACCTTCATTCGTCCACAAACTCTAGAATTTGATATGGTTCCAGTCGAAGATAGTGGTGGGGGTCATAGTTATTATGGAATTTTCCCTTGAAAGAGTATCAGTTCGCTACCTTCAAAGGGTTTTTATCTAAGTATGTAAATACTTATCAATCACTAGAGAGTATCAGGGAACAAGGTCAAGTCAATTAGAAACAATCTAGGTCAGTTCAGAGTTGTTGCATTTAGTTGGGTCAGTGCTTCCATGGTCACTTGGGGGATAGTGAGGTTAAATGGATATCAAAGTCATGGTTTTACCTACTCTACTATTGCCTTATGGGAAGAAATATAACAATCATGATCATCATTATGTCCATCAACATCTTAAACGATACCCAAATGGGCTCATCCCAACCTTGCTCGAATTGTCATGGCACCATGTTATTTCCCCCCCAAGGGAGGCCTTCCCAGGGTAAGTTTTGAGTTTTGAAACCCTCCCACATCATAATTCCTCACGTGAAGACTATTTAGTTCATATTTGATGATATAAGCACACAATTTACAAAAAATGTATTGTTGGCCCCTTTCACCTGTCACTAGGCAGGTCTCGTTGGGATAGGGTCCATTCACAAAGAATAAAATGAATTATGGTCACAATTTGGGAAATAAATTAATCCATATTTTATGTATCAGGAAAATATTTCCAATGGGCTATCATCGACCCGATTCTGAGTCTGTATGACCACTCTATGGAGGACGCAAAGTTAGCGTCACCTGAATGGTCAAATCCAATAGTTCTGACTTCTTGGTTTGATTTTGTTCATATTTATATTTAAAAAGGAATATAAAACCTAGGAATGATGTATGGTAGTGCGATACCTTTCCAATGGTATATCTCGTGCTTAGTTTCAACCCCCAGTTGGTAAGAATGAGCCTTCACAAGTTCATGACCACTTTTGGACACCATATTGGTTTCAATGGTTCAAGGTTAGAAAATTGTTGTTAAAGATTTTTAAATAAGAGATTCAATTATTTCATGCTATAATGGACTCAGATACCTTTCCAATGGCTCCCTAATTGCCTCATTTTGACCTCGGATGGCTTGGTTAGAGCTGTCACAAGTTTGTCACTTATTTCGGGCAAAGGGGGCCAACCAACTCGCCTAGCAAGGTTTCATGATAGACAAAACATCCATTAATGGCCCCAATGCAAAAATATATGGCCACCTTGTTGAATTAATCGTTGATACCTTTCTGATGGTACTTCATTTTCCTCGATTGGATATCGTATGGCGATGTGGCGCTTCTCGCAAGATTGGGTGTCATGTGGGCTCACTAGCAAGTCAAGGCCTTTAAGCGATAATTGTTCTGGGCCAAAATTGAAGGGTGAGGTGGAATTATTTCAGATTGGTGACCACATATTCTTTACATGCTCGTCGATACCTTTCCAATGTTGTGCTCTTTTTCCAATTCCGACACAGTCTCATCTGGAAACTTTTTTGGGCTATGTCAATAGAGTCATGGTCAAAAGTCAAAGTCAAAGTCAAACTTTGATTTGGTACAATTTTCGAGGAATATTAAAAAAATAGAGGAAAAATAATAAAAAAAAAAGAAAATTGGGAAAATCAAGGGAAGGACATGCATCCCTCATGCAATGTTGGGGAAATTCAATTTTTTTGAAAAAAAAAAAAAAAAACCCCACCCTCCTCTGGCTCATTTGATAGGTGCATTGGAGAGGGAAGGAGCTATGCAACTTAGACAACCATGGTAGATGATGGGTTTTAGATAGAATCAATGGAGGGTTTCCATGGCAGTCCAAACCATACTCCATCCCCACGCATAGAGTACAGGTAACCCCCCATCAGTACCAATTCAAAAAACTTGCTGGGTTATTCAAACAAATGGTGACTATGTTGCTTCATTCCTGAAAATGACAAGATTTTTCCTCTTTAATGGCTCTTGGTTTTATGTTTTCCAATGGAATTAGTGATGTATCAGATTTGAAGTAGGTTTTTGGTTCATGTTTGGTTGCTGGTGTGCAATATTCATTAATTTTCTGTACAAAAAATTCAAAGGGGAGGGGATTCAAACCCCTCTTGGGTGCCATACCCAAGCCTCTAGGCCCCTTTAGAGAATTAATATTTCTGATTTTTGAGGAATTTACAGGCCCGTGCATGTCCATTTGCAGGCCCTGGTATTTTAACCCCAACCCCCTCCCTTTCCTTTGCTCAAAAATTCCCAGAAACTGCTGAAAAATAAAAAAGGAGGGGAGGGGGTTTGAACCTAAGACCTCCCACTCCCAAAACTATTGAATAAAACCCACTTTGCCTCCAAAAAAAAAATATCATCTTTTGAACTTGGGTGGTCAGCCACCCGTCCACCACTAGGGTACCACGACCTTTGTGCATGGCCAACCCCAACTACTCCCATCTCCCAGCCTGCATGCCCACTCCATTACTCCTCTTCCTCCTCCATGCACCCATCAAACCCTCCTGCACCCTCCACATTACATGCTCCCCCCTACCATCTCCTCCTCTTTCTCTGAACACGCTCCTCCCTTCATTCCCCAAATCCCTCCACCATACCCTGTGCGCCCTCGTCTTTTGTTTCACCTCCACCCAACACCCTCCACCAACACCTCCAGCCTGCGTGCGACCTCCCAAATCACTCCTCCTCTCCACTCCTCCACCCATGCGCAAAAAAAATCCCCACTTCCCCCATACTCTCCTCCTCTTACTCCACACATTCCCCTCTTCAATCCACCTCCTCCTCTCCACTCACCAGGACGAGCTCACTACTCCACGCGCATGACCTCCTTCCATCACTCCCCACATGCACACATCAACACCTCCTCTCCACCACTGTGCACTCCAAAACCACCACCGCACAACCACGTCTCGTCCAAAACTATGGTTCATTAGGAGGAAGTTTTAGGCTGGTCATATGAGCAACTAGGGGTGTCGGGGGGAGGGGGGTTTAAATTTGTTTTTTAATTTAAGTTCTATTTTATTATTTAATTTTTATATATTTTAAAATTTGTTTGAAATTTGTAAATTTAGTTTTATTTCTATATATAATTGTCCTCCCGGGTGGTTTTTTTATTAAGGAGTTGGTTGAAGGAGCAGTTGCTCATGCTGACAAAATCCTTATGTATTAGATACATGTTGTACTTTTGGTCATAGTATTTTAGGCCACGTCTATGTTTTGATTGAACTAATGTAAATATGTGGACAAGAATGCATAAATTCTGGATGTTTTAGTTTATTGTGACGAAGATAAGTATAGAAGAACTCATGGAATTTTGATTAGTCTATTTTGAGGAATATAGGGACAAAGCAAAATGTAAACATACCATGTATTTTTTAAAGTTTCACTTGATTCTTAATAGAATAATAGTGAGACTACTTTTTCTGCGTGAAAAAATATAATAGAATTATTATTAAAACTTTATAATAAAATTAAAAAAATAATAATAAATTTTGTATATATATTTAAACTATACAGTAAAATTTTAATTCCCCCCCCTAAGGGTTACTAGACTTTTTAATTCCGTAACTTCGCTATACAAAGGTGGAATTTCACTTGTAAATAGTCAAAATGACCCAGGAGAAGTCAAGAATGTATCCATGGAATTCTCCTCTACAAATTCATCTGAGAATTTTAGTGGCATGTCCCAGAGAGATAGGGACTCATTATTGGCCCAAAAAGCACATGTCAGAAGGAGGCCTAGTTGGGGACCTCCGAGGATAAATTGGGTCGGACGAGGAAAACCCATTTCAGCCACAGGTATGTATGCCTATAGAAGCCTACCAATTCTGGTGTCCAACTCATCATTTTTCCACATTTGCACCTTTTTCCTTGATTAGTCTCCCGATCAACTCCTGCCTGCATACCTTTCTAGGGCCATATCTTTCTCATCCAGAGTCATATTTGCACCAAACGGAAGGAAACAAAAAGGAAAAGAACATAGATACAATATGGGAACAATACAAATCAGTTTTGTGTTTGTTTGGTACATGGGAAATGACTCTCTATGTTTAGGCCCAGGGGGTCCCTTCACCAAAACAAGCCCAAATCAAAGCCATGCTTTGGTCATCTCACAGGGAAACTTCTAGTCAAAAAACAAGGGGTATAATCAGGTCTAAAAAGTTCCTCAACAGTGGGAATTTACTTACATACAACAACCAAATCTCAAAGGCCCCTTTCCCTCCTAAACAACTTTTCAATTTCCCCACACCTTGAGGATTCATCCCGGTCAATACGAAAGCCATGGATGGTTGGGAACTATCCTATTTCACCTCATCTACAACTAAAAAACATGGCATAAATCAAAGAGTATTTGGGATGGAACAAATCCCATGGAAAATGATAATGTGGCATACTAATTTTTTCATTTTAAGAAAAATGACTTTTTGTAATAGGTAGTCTCGCATAATTTACTTTTGGCATTTATACAATGTAATTAAGAGGTCAAATCAGATTTGATTTGATTCCTTTTGGATAAGATTGCCTTTTTAGGATGAGTTTACTTTTTGATAAAAAGACAAAAAAACTTTAGGGTTGTTCCAAAAATGACAAGCGTCTGGTGACCTAACCCTAAGCCTTCACCTCTTCTTTATAAATAAGAGGGATGGCATTATAAATATGAGGATGAATATAGTAACAAAGCTCTGCTGAAATTTTCCAAAACTCTTTGTGTGTGTGATACTTGTTAAATTTTAGTTGTTGGACATGTCACTTGTTAGTTAAGGGTTGAGGGGTAGAAGTAAATACTTGTTATGTTAGCTATCTCTAGGAGGGTTTGGTTAGCTATGGGTTTCTTGTTGTTTCCTTGGGTTTACCTTACTTTCTTTCACTTTCTAACAACTTTGTTTAATTTATTTAACGTGTTTTAATGGAGATTTTCTGAAGTATTTCGTTGTTTTTAGCCTTAGTTAGTGGTCGGGAGTCCTAGGGCCCCTTAGGACATCCCTTAAATAAGCCTTTTAGATTGTTGTTCATACCTGTTTTCTTCCTTATCTCGTTCATGTACATTTTTGTTATGTTTTCCTGATATTAATCTAGTTGTCCCAAACAAGAAAATTGACCATTTTGGTCAAATTTCCCCCCCGAGACAACCATCTTAGTTGGTTTTTATATATATTTCATGTGTAAATTAATATTTCATTTACTTTAGTTTTTCCATATAAAATAACTAAAATTTCTTTGTTTTCCTGCAAGGATACAATCTAGTCACCTACTCAGCTTCTCCTAAGCAGTTGTGGACCATCTAAAGACATGTTTGAGGGAAAGGGGATAACAAGACAAAGAAGAAAAAACATCAAATCTGATCGGTAAATCTACCCAATCACTCTCATATTCACCTTAAGTTCACTTGCACTCATTCTAAAATTTTTGGCACATGTACCCATGTCAATATTCTTTGCTTGTGTAGATAGTTTGATGGTTTGTTTATAAATTTATGTTTATAAAATATGATCTGTACTTTTGTAAATAATCATCACTATTTCGAATTCCAATAAGTAAGATTCCAGTCCCCATACAACAAATCATTTGGGGCTTTCATGCATATGGTGGGCTTGTCGCTCACAAAGAGCCTCAACCCATTCCTTTGGGTTGAATGGTATAATTGTTTACTTGTAAATTAGTTGATTTTTTCATCTTTCATTGTATATTTTCCCATACACTAATGTACAGGTGGCTACCCCAAAAGGGGCCATGAAAAAATCAACAAGCTAAAAACACTCAAAAAACCGCAAAACACTTGAAAACAAAGCAGGGGTCCACCCCATACACACTCAAAACAAAACCTATACTATTTAGCTATATGCATACACATATTATTTAGTCATGACATATATGTCACATACTTATTTACTTGTTTTTGTATAAAGTTTTAGATAGAATTCAATTCATTGACCAAGAGGCACTCTTGTGAAAGCGAGACATGACCTATCCATGTGGATGG
>SNQJ01S0055091.1:9156-30228 GCA_010110895.2 Picea sitchensis | reverse complement strand
AAATTAAAAAAAAAAAAAAAAAACTTATTAATATTTTTCAATTTACAAGAAATATTTACAAATATATTATGATCAATTTACAAATTGATCATACTTCACATATTTCAATTTAAAGAAATATTAAAATTAAAACTATATTTATTTTAAAATTTAACATATTAGGATTTAGGATTTTTACATAAAGAAATTTTAATTTAAAGAAATATTAAAATTAAAATCAAAATCTTTTAAAATTTTAATATATTCTGATTTCTACATTAGAGAGTAAAATAAGAAAAAAAATTATTCAAGAAATATAAATTAAAAATACAATTCAAATTCAAATTCTGCAATCCGTTTGGCATGCAAATTATATACATTGAGAAGGGAGAGTCGAATTATATAAATCTTGAAGGTATAACATATTATCTACTAACTCAATGTGTTTTATGTGAAATCTGAGAGTTTTTTACTATGCGAGTCGTTCTCAGTGGTTCTCTGAAGTTTTTAAGTTTAAATAATCATAAACTATGTCATGTCATTTGTACATAAAACTTCTACTGAGAGAATAAGGTCAAAATAAGGATATGAATTGAATAGATTACTGCAAAAGTGATTCTAATCTCTGATCCAAAATGGAACAACTATTTCTGTTTAGATTTAAGACAGTTTTGACCAACATTCATGCATGAGATCAAAACAAAACATACACATCGTTTGGCAGTTCTAACAACCCTCCAAACAAGAGTCCGTAGCATTTACAAAAACTGTAAAATCTACCACTATTTTTGAGATACATAAAAACTTTGTCTGCAGTTGTAGGCCCTGTCTCCACATGCATGATTAGTGGACCTTCCTCCTTGTAAATAACTTTGTAAATAACTTTGAACATAATATTTACAAAAAACTCCGACCATGGTTCTGAAATCCAAAAACCAGAACGTGACCGGATGTTTGGAAGTCGCCAAAAGCTTAGTTGTTGCATCCCTGATTTATTTATATTGTTCTGCTAAGATGTGATCTTTCCTCATAAAGCAACAACAACGGCTGTTCCTAACAAAAGAATTATCTCATCCATTGTCTTCCTTTTGATCTCCATCTTCAGCTGCAAAGGAATTGAGATTTAGCTTGCTTAAACAAATTATAACTACTACTCGAAACTATTTTAAGAAAGTAGGGATTGGGTAATGGATTCTAACTCTGGCCCAACTGACGAATTAGAGGATTACATTATTAATTCTGAGTCTTTTGAAGGTGAGTAAAATTTAAAGATTCCATTGTTCCAAAGAAAACATTGTGCTATTTATTCAGTTACTTTTGAAGGAGAGAACCATGCAATCGCTTCATCATCAATGAGAGAACCATGCTAACCATAGCGCAGGGGATGTCAAAGAAAAAGGAGAGCGGTCTTTGAAATTTAAAAAGATTCAAAAAATGTGCGGGAGATAAAACGGAGGGCCTGTGAAATTTTACAAAATTCAAAAATTTAATGCAGGAATATCGTTGTTGTAGCATTTATTTTTCCATAAAATAGAGGCTCGGCTCGATTTGATACGATGGGGTAATTCGAGTTTAAAATTTACCTATATCCGGATGAGCTTGGAAGATTCTGCGCGCCTAAGAAGATCTCGGTCAACAAACCAAGAAAGAAGGATCGTGAGCCTTTTCGGAAGACGAAAGAAAACCCGACTGAATGAAATCGGTTCTGGATATGTTGAGAACCAAAGCGTGGGTAGATGGATAGTTAAACTCAGGATGAATGTTAGATATTGCTCACGGCGCCTAGACCTCCCACGAAATCTACCCAATCCATTAGATTAAAGAGATCCCAGATCACCTCGAAAACCATGCATCCATTAGTCAAGACTTACATGCCCATGGTCCATGAGGTGATGTGCCGATGCGTATGCAGCCGTTATCCGGATACATGTGAGAATATCCATGCACTGAGGGATTTATAATGAAACTAAATTTTAATCAAAAATAATTTTTTATAAGGGAATCTTTCATAAAGACATGAAATATATTTATATGTTTCCACAAATTTAAAATCTCTTAATGTGAACTAAAATATAAAATGTTGTCTTTCTTTTAATATGTTTTCATTTATTGTTATTAGACATTTGGTTTAAAATATAAAATATTATTTTTTTCTTGATATAATAATTGTAATCAAACAAATAATATTGATATTGTATTTTTTCTTTATATAATAAATGTAATCAAATAATTATATGTTGTATTTTTCTTAATATTATGTACTAATGTCTTTTGTCTTTTAATATAATAATGTGTTTTTATACATAATAAATGTTATTTTATAATCAAATATGTAATTTCTTTTCTTATATAATAATGTGTTTTTCTCTCTACAATAATGTTATTAATATTGATATTGTCTTTTTTAACATAATGTAATAATATATTAATAATTAATATTTATTTTCTCTTTTTTATTTATTGATTTAATAAATATAATCAAATAATTAAAATAATCTTAATAAATTTAACCCTAATTAATATAACCCTAATCCTAATTAATTAATTAATGATTAATCTAATATAAAGACTCGATTTCATTTTTACTCGAGTAAAACAACCTAGAAGAAAAAGAGTTACTATGATGGCGGCCTATGGATGGGGTTGCATTGCTTATGAAATAAGAGTTACTATGATGGCGGCCTATGGATGGGGTTGCATTGCTTATGAAATGATGGAGACTATGCAAAAGTAGTAGCATGCAAACTAATTAATGAATCTGATAAGATGGAGAGTTTGCATTGATCACATTTTTGTTGTTTGGATTGATAAGCAACACTTGCATTGGAAGTAAACAAATCAAGTTTATTTCATTACAATTGGTGTTATTAATTACTTGTATATTTTGATTAATGTGTGATAGAAATTTTTCATAGTGGAGCTCAATTTGATCTCATCTTCACTCTCTCGTATTATTGGATTTTTCATTTTTTATTTGCATGGGAATCAAAACAAAATGAACCTAAATAGATAACTGACATATTTTGTAACTATCTTCCTTTTTCTTTTTAATACAAAACTTTTCATGTCATTATAATATATATTTTCAATTTCCACAATTATTACCGTTGAAGTATTTTTCCTAGGTTATGAATGACCAGTGTATGTTGTTTGAGGGGACGCCTTTTTTTAAGTGGATCCAGTATTTTTCCTTTACCGGTGGATGTTGTTTGAGGGGACGCAATTTTTTTAAGTGGATCCAGCATTTTTCCTTGGTTATCAATGACTGGTGGATGTTGTTTGAGGGGACGCATTTTTTTAAGTCGATCCAGTATCCTTCTGGGACATTGACACCTCGCCATTTTAAATCCAATTAAAGCATTCAAATCTGTGGACATTGAGACCTGGTCATTTTAATCGCAATTAAATCATTTAAATCCAACTACCAGCTCTTATACTTGACCATGAATGTTTACATATATTAAAAAAAAGAAAATATTGCGTGTTTTTTGTTAGTATACTTGACCATGAATGTTTACAGATCTTAAAAAAAATGCGAAAATCCTGTGTGTTTTTTGTTCACTTTTTGAACAGTATGGCTTCTCCTATGTTCGTTGCTTCCTCAATTACCATTGCAACCTTTTCCTCCAATATGCATGAGCCATTCAATTTCACAAATTAAATTATGAACCAATTTAATTCAGACTGTAAATGATAATTTAGACGGAAACTCGAGTATGATTTCTTGCAAATTTATGTCAAAAGATTTCCGAAAAAAATTTCATAATTTAAATACAGTGAAATTTACACTTATTACAACTACATACAACATAAACATGTACAATAACGAGATGCCATGCCTCGACAGCTGAGCACTGATTCTAATTACATAAACAGTCAACAATGAACACATTCCATGCCTCGGCCTTTTAGTTGAAATCTAACTCTTTACGAATTGACATTGTGTAAACCTAAATTGTTAGTAGCTATAAATCAAAAACCTAAATCAGAAATTGAATTTAAATGAAAAAATTTTAAATAGCAGAGAATAAATCATGTTTTTATTACTAGTTCTCTAATCCAATCTGAATCTGTGTGAGTAACAACAATAACAATATCTGGTCACATACGTCCAATTTGTGCAAGAAACAACGATGAAAATATATGATCACATAAAGGTGGAGTAACAAAAAGGCAACCATAATATGAAACGTAACAACAATAACAATATTTGGTCACATACGTCCAATCCGTGCAAAAAAAACAACGATGGCAATTATGGTCACATAAAGGTGGAGTAACAGAAAGGAGGCCATAATATGAAACGCCCGCGATCCAAATGCTAACTACCATCCATTCGACCATAATATTAAACGCTAGCCAGCCAGATGCCAACTACCATCCATCCAACCATAATACAAAAAAGCCCACCAACCAGATGCCAACGACCATCCATCCAACCATAATAAGAAACGACCACCAGTTAGATGCCAACTACCATCCATCCGAAAAAGAAATAACTAAGGAAGTGGATATCTTGAGCTTTGACACTTGCCCTACATCCACATTTGCCATTCATTTCTAAAAGAAAATAATTAGGTGAGGTATTTAAACATGTCAAGATATTACCTTAATCACATACTTCAGTGTTAATTACATAAACTTGTCAATCAAGTGAATAAGATGGTAAATTTTTAATCAGATTAAGTAAATGTGAAAAAGTAAACACAAAAATGTATGTCTTTATAAAAGCAAGGAAGTTAATATTTCAAATCAGAACTCCAATAGATATACGTCTTTCCTTTTGAAGTAAGAACTCATTATAATTCTTATTATGTGAATAGAAAGTTGTAAACTAGATGTTGATTAAATGAAAAAAGTTTGAAATTTTTCTTTGAAATGGCATAAAAATGTAAACATGAAATTGCTTATTTCAAGGTTTAAAAAGAGGAAAAGAAGCAACTTGCATAACCATCTACAAACTCAAAATCACCTTTACAACTTATGAAAGAAGAAAATGAACATTTACAAAATGAGTATTCTCATTATTATTCTCATTGTTTTTTTTATATATTATAAAAAAGACAATGTGACAAAAGCATAAAAGATTCACATTAAAATGGGATATTGAAATCTCCATTAATTTTATTTTCTTCCTCTTCCTTTATTTTTATTTATTGTGGTCTGTGACTAAAAGGTGAGGGTCGAAAGAGGAAGTAGCCAACAGTAATAAAATTAAGTGTCGTGTATTTTTCATTCAGCGTGCTCTGAATCGACCGTGCATATACTGTTCGCGTAGTGAAGATCAGCAGAAGAAGATTCGGTTGTGGCAAATGCCCATCCGGCTTGCACTATGTGTGCCAGATCTAGAAATCTTTGGCTGTTTATGACAATGGAAACACATCAAATACTAAAAGTTGGATAAATAATAAAGATTTTTTTAAGTGGATCCACTATCCTTCTGGGACATTGACACCTCGCCATTTTAAATCCAATTAAAGCATTTAAATCCGTGGACATTGAGACCTGGTCATTTTAATCCCAATTAAATCATTTAAATCCAACTACCAGCTCTTATACTTGACCATGAATGTTTACAGATATTAATAAAAAATAAAATACTGTGTGTTTTTTGTTAGTATACTTGACCATGCATGTTTACAGATATTAAAAAAAGTGAAAATACTGTGTGTTTTTTGTTAGTATACTTGACCATGAATGTTTACAGATCTTAAAAAAAAAAAAAAAAATCCTGTCTATTTTTTTGTTCGTTTTTTGAACAGTCGAACGATGACTTTTCCTATGTTTGTTGCTTTTTCAATTATCATTGGAAACTTTTCCTCCAATATGCATGAGCCATTCAATTTCACAAATTAAATTATAAACCAATTTAATTCAGAATCTAAATGATAATTTAGACGGAAACTCGAATGTGATTTCTTGCAAATTTATGTCAAAAAATTCCCTAGAAAATTTTCATAACGAGACGCCATGCCTCCACAGCTACCTCGACAGCTGCTGAGCACTTATTCTAATTACATAAACCATCAGCAATGAACACAATCCATGCCTCGGCCTATTAGTTGAAATCTAACTCTCTACGAATTGACATTGTGTAAACCTAAATTGTTCGTGGCTATAAATAAAAAAACCTAAATCAGAAATCGAATGGTAAACAATAAATGAAAATTCTAAATAGCAGAGTAAATCATGTTTTTATTATTAGCTCTCTAATCCAATTTATGTGAATAACAACAATAATATCTGGTCACATACATCCAATACATCCAATTTGTGTAAGAAACAACTATGAAAATATATGAGCACATAAAGGTGGATTAACAAAAAGGCGGCCATAATATAAAACATAACAACAATAGCAATATTTGGTCACATACGTCCAATCCATGCAAGAAACAATGATGGCAATTATGGTCACATAAAGGCGGAGTAACAGAAAGGAGGACATAATATGAAACTTCCTCCAGCAAGATGCCAACTACCATCCATCCGACCATAATATGAAACACTAGCCAGCCAGATGCCAATTACTATCCATCAAACCATAATACGAAACACCCACCAGCCAGATGCCAACTACCATCCATTCGAAAAAGAAATAGGGATAAAATAAATAACTAAGGAAGGGGATATCTTGAGATTTGACACATGCCCTACATTCATATTTTTTATTTATTTTTTAAAGAAAACAAGTGTTGTATGGCAGCGTAGTCCTGCCAGGTTGGTATGGGAGTAAATTTAGCATTACCGAATTGGTTATTTTTAAAACTAGGACATAGAAATTCATTAGAAATAAATAAATTATACATACAAAATATGTATTTGTATAAAGTAGATATTTAGTAAATAAATTATACGTACTAACAATGTATTTGTATAAAGTATATTTTTAGTAAATATATAATACATACGAAATATGCATTTGTATAAAGTGGATTTTTAGTTTTATAGATACGAAATTTGTAGCCCTCATTGCATACTTAGGGAGTTTTTGTATTGTGGGTTCTCGGGCTAGCATGATAAAAATTGGGTGTCTAATGTTCCGTGGTCTACAAATAACACCCACTGTTCCACGATATACAAAATGAGAGGCGTAGTTGCAGACTTTGCACCGAATTACTTTGCTTTAAAACTAAGGTTTTTTTTTGGAAAAAAAAGATATAGAATTGCCGAATTAGTTTCATTTTCACATGTTTTATAGAGCATGGACGAACTGCTCATTCCATAATTAACAAGTCTTTGGATCGTGGGTTGTTGGGCTGGCGGTTTCAAAAATGGGCCTCTGTTGTTCCGTGTCCTACAAAAACCATCGACAGTTCCACGATATACAAATTGAGAAGTGGGCTTGCGAACTATAGAAACTTATTATAAAATAAATAATGGATGTTACATATATCAGAAAATTACATCAACATTTAAACCATCAACATCGTTGAAGATCCAAAAATTAGCATACAATAAGAGACAAGAAATGTAGCATATCCAAATTAGTTTTCTTTGGAACAAACAAGAAGGTTCCTGGAAACCCAAAGTTTAGTATACAATAAGGACATTTTCGAATCGGTTTTCTTTGAAATTTAACAAAAATTAATAATGTCTCTTACATGTTTGTGGAAATGTAAATGCGTTTGTCATATAGACTGGGATTGGGGCTCCCGCGGACCATAAAAATAAAAAAGTACAAGAATTAGGAACGCCGAAAGAAGTGTGCGATGGTAGAGAGGAAGACCTGAAAAGAAGAAATTGGAACTTATGAGTCTTTGGTTACAGTTTTCTATTTAAAGAGGACATAAGTGGATTGATAAAGAAAAGAAGATGATAGCATAGACTTAAACTGGAATGATAAACAAAACAAGATGGCAGTATAGACTTACTTTGAAGCCGATGCATTTTTGTTGCTGTCGTCAATGGGAAGTGAACTCCTGTTGATTAGTTGTTTCCCTTCCTAGATGAGGCTTTCCATTTTGAGTTGGAACCATTCTTCGATGTATCTTTTCATGGGGGTTGTGTTGATTTCATCTCGGATCTCTATGTCGTAAAGGTTGTTTTCTAATTTCCTTAGATCCATTGAAATATTGTGTAGACTTTGTTCAATTTCTTCATTGTGTGAGACATAGTCCAGTACCCAGCACTCGTGCTCATCTAGACGATGTTCAAGTATGCTGTAAAACTTTTCGAAAGACAACCCCTTTAAAATATCAACTTGTTCCTGGAACGCTTCTTTGGTGACTGAAAATGATTTGAGAATTAAGTTTGGATCTTGAACCTCGTTGGTAGTTCCGGCTAAGTCCATCTGCAACACGCTTGTAAATAAATTTTCCTTTTCTGATATGACTTGTTTACATGATTTGACAATGAGGTGCAAGTTCTCAAGTTTGTTTTGCTAGCATGCTTTTACTTTTTTGGTGTGCTTTGGGGAGGGGAGTTTCGCCTGTCTTCTTTTTAGTTACAATGTGTTCAGGGCATAGTTGGCAAAAGGGTCCATGACCTAATGACAGAAAAGTTGTTCATTTTTAAAATCCCCTCCAAATGTTCAAGAAAATCATTGGCCTTCTTTCCGAAGGAAAATAAATTTTGCGATGTTTCTTAGGCTTTAGTATGTAGCTGCATTCTTTTGTTGATGTTGTTCTTTACAAGGGATCTAGAGAATGCAAGGAGGGTAGAGGATACTTTCATCTTCGTTGCAGTGGTAGAAGGCACGATTTTTGCCAAAGGACTGGCAAATTCTGGTGTTGTAATGAAAGCCTGCTCAAATTCGTTGAGAAGGTGTTTCAGATTGGCATAATCCATCTCCATTCATCTAATGGAATCGAGAAAAACGTCACTCGTTACCTACTGAAACGAGCAGATTTTGGACGGGGTCATTTGGCTAAAGTCAATCTTTGTTCGAGATTTTCCTTTCTTGTTTGTTACATCTCTCTTTTCAATGACCATACTTTTAGATTGGCTGTTAAAAATAGCGCTCTGGATTACAAAGGATTCATCTATGTTAAAACATTCGGTGTCAGATATGTCCACCGCGAACGACCCAATTTTTTTTCATCTGCTCAACTTCAATTTCAATTTGCAATTTTCCACTGTCAATTTCGGGTTCCTTCACGTGGCCTGCATTGTTTTTTCTCTTCTTCGTCAGTGGAAATTTGTGAGAACTATCAATATTTATGTGAGGAGGGTTCTTATCTCCTCCTCCATTCGAATATTTCTGAGTTTCTTTCTTACTGGGATGGACCGTCGAAGCGACGCTCCGTGGTGTCGTGCTCTTGGGAGTGTTGGTGGGGGGCTGGGTACTCTTCTCACCAGATAATTTACCATGTTGTTTGTACAATTTAGTTTCTCTTTACAATGTCTCTGCATCACAATGGGCAGAAGCAAGATTGTTGTCGACACTCTCCCTGTCTTGGGTCAGGTGTCTATGGATAAAAGAGGTGTTAAAGCCAACACCTAGTAAATGTTCTCCAAAAATGCCATTGGGGTCAAACCCTTTTAGCCTTTCAGCATACGTTAGGTTCAATTTTTTGAAATGGGCAGCAAACTCGTCAATCTTATTGATGTTTCTACACACAAAGTCTCCGACTTTCCAGGGCAGAGAAATGAACTGTTTTTTTTTCTTGTCATGGAAAAAATGAAACCAGTGGTTGTATTGCCTTGCTATTTCTGCAACAAACATCTTGTCCATGATGTTGCATGGAAGGAAGGCAGGATTTTACTTAGATCCAAAGACCATGAGGAGACTGTGATTTTCCTTTTTCTCAAGTGTGCCCTTCTTGTTCAAAAACTTGCTTGCGTGGCCAAACATCCGCGGAGCATCCTTTCCTAACAGTAAATCTTTGAAAATTGAGACAAAGCCATTAAAAACTTCATAAAAACAATGGGAGGCCTTGTGTCTCCATATGGAGTCATGCCAGAATGTTACTAGGTCGAATCCACAGTTTATTTTATTGGAAAGAGAAAGTTTTGGAAATGGACAACAATACACAATTGCAAAAATCAAGTAGGATGACATATAAAATTTATTCGATTCTTTGAATTTTGAAAACTGGGAACAGAGTTCAATGGAGAATAGCTTTCCCCAATCAAAAATGTATTGTTCCTTTACTGTGAAATACAAAATATAAATAATTATATGGGAAATGCTTGTTGTGGATGCCTGTCTCGTTATTCTTGTAAACAACCAAGCAATTTTCTTGAATGGATTTCTAATGGAACTTACCTGGAGATTTGTGATATCTTCAGGAACTGTTGTCGGGTCTTCGAGGAAGTCAGCTAATATGTCCAAACTGTTATGATGTTTTTCTAGAAACTTCTTGCAGTCTTGTCCTTTGAACGTTAATGTTGGTTTCAGAAATTTCAACATCTCGCGGAAGAGCTGAGGTGATAAAGAAACAAGAGAATGGTTGTGCAGTGGAATAATTCTTTGACCTGGAATATATTTTTCGGTGCACCAAGAGACCACCTCCTTATAGTAAAAAAACTCAGGGATGCAACCTGTACGAGCAATTTCGGAGGTCCAAATCACTTCGTTCTGGGTGGAACGAGATGAATAGTAAAAGTATGTCCTAGACCACTGGAACCTTTGGTCCTCTTATGAGAACATATTTATCGTCTCTCCACAAAGCTGTCGTCGACCCACTGCCATAGGTCTACAAAGACATTTATTTGTTCCAGACAATCAATGAAATGAAAGGTTGAAAGGGATAATATAATCCTACGCAAATTTTGGTCGAAAGCGTGTGAATGGGAGATGTCCTCGAGACTTTTGTTGATTAATGACAATCTGGACGACTGTTGCATGATGCGTTGTTAACATTAAACACTACTAATTGCATATATAGAAATGCGAACATGGTGGATATTGCAATGGGCGATTAATCATTGTAGATTTCTTGAGCGACCCAACACGACGATGCGTGTTGGAGATGAACAATCGGAAGGGACAAAATAAGTTTCCGCACATCTTGTTTTAATGCGTAATAATGGGATATCTCCTTGAGTTTTTTGCCCATTAATGACAATGTTGACGGTTCCTACATGGTGACCTGTTAGCATCAAAGGTTTCTAATTGCATAGCAAGAAAGTACGGAGGTCGCAGAAAGGGGAAAAAACCCACTACAAAATAGGGTTTCAAGGTACAACTATTGAAGGTGAGGGTGCCAGGGTCAAATTGTATGTCTTGGAACTTTTTGATTGCAATACGCATAACCCGACAACCGTGGCGATAAGATTGGCTAAGTATGGAGAGCAATAGCGGTCGGTCAGAGGAGTTGTGTGATTATATAGATGGAGATAAAGATATCTCAACCTGCCAACGCTGGAACCCGTTTTTATAGAAAGACGACTATGTATATAACCACAAAGCGATAATACAAGGGAAGAAGAAAAGGGAAAAAGGACCAACGAGTCCGCGATGGAAATGTAAATCATGGAAATTTTGAGTGCAATATGCATATCAGGGAAGAAGAAGCAGCAGACTTCGAATGCGCTAACCTAAAACACTGACTAAGAATTTGAGATTTCGTGAATCCGTAAACAGGAGGATCCAGAATAGGGTCAGAGGTCCGGATGGTCAAATTGTATTATTCGGAACATTTGAATGCACAATCTGTAACACGGAAGAGGGGACGATGTCAGAACCCGGTACTATATTTCTATGTTGCGAATGGATGGATGCGAACTATTTCATATTGTTGTGTGCAACTGTCACTTGTAAGAGTCATTAGTAAGAGCATAGAAAATGTATATTAGGAAGCACATTTGTCAACCGTGGTACAGTGAAGCTTGTGAGTTCGAGGAGCACACAATAGAATTGTAGATTTCCAACCCAACAACCGTGGACATAAAATTGCCTACGATGTGATTATATACATGGAGATAATGAGAGCCATAATACAAAGGAAGAAGAAAAGGGAAAAATGAGAAAGGATTCGGCAGTGGAATTGTAGATCAGGGAAATTTTGAATACAAGATGTGAACCCGATAGTCAATTTGTATATTGCGGAGGACCGGAGTAAATAATTTGAATGCATAATTTGTAACACGGAAGAGCGGATGAATTCGGAAGAGCGAATGATATTGAACCCACACCTATGTCCAGTTGTCAATACTAAGAGGTAATTTAGTATTGAAAATAATATTTTAGATTCTGTTAAATACTTCATAGGGATTAGTATCCGTAAACAATGGCAATCTCCACCCCGCTAGCCTTGTATTTCATGTGTGAATTTGTATTACGCGGAACTTGAAGGAGTATTTGGAGGACACATAACAATAGAAGTGCAATGTTGAGTCATCCAGTATACAAATCCACTTCTCAATTTGTATATCGTGGAATTTTGGGTGCTATTTGTAACACACGCAACAATGGAGGGCCAATTTTGAGCCCGCCCACCCGAGAACCCATGATTAGAAATGTCGGTAGGTATGAAAAGGAACAACTAACGGTTCAATTCTCCATGCGAGGATATAGATTGAACTAAAATTGGTCCCAACATGGCAACCCTGGACACAAAATTGGCCAAGTATCGAAAGCAACAACGGTCGGTCGGATTTGTCGTCTAATTGTATAGATGGAAATAAAGATATGCCAACCCACCAACACTAGAGCTGAATATTTTGTGAACCCACCAAAAGGAGGATCCACAAAAGAATGAGAAGGTATCCACAGAGGAGGTGAGGCTCCGACCTTCTAATTGTATTACTTCAAACATTTGAATGCATAATCTGTAAGACGAAAGAGCGGACGATGTCCGGTAGTCAATTTGTATATTGTGGAGACTGCAATTCCAACTGTTTCGTACCTCTGTGTTTAGTTGTCACTAATAAGTGCTAATTTAGTATTCTAAATAAATTTTTAGATACTGTTCGAAACTTCACACGGATTGACATCTGTAAACAATGGCAATTTGCACTCCGCCATTTCTGCATTCCGTGTGTCAATTTCTATATCGTGGAATTGGGAGTGTTGTTTGGAGGACACAGAACAATAGAAGTGCAATGTTGATTCATCCAGTATGCAGATTCTCTTTTCAATTTGTATATCGTGGAATTATGGGTGCTATTTGTAGGCTACGGAACAATGGAGCCCCATTTTTGAGCTCGCCTACGCGCCTGAGAACCCGCGATCGAAAATGTCGCTAGGTATGGAATGCAAAATTTGTGCGTGCTTTATAGAATATCATGTCCATGTTTTATAGTCCCATAATACATGGGAAGAAAATAAGGGAAAAATGATGGAGGTGTTGGGAGTGGAATTGTAGATAATATACGGGAACAAGAGAAGGGAAAAAGAACTAATTGTCTCGTAGAAGAACAACAGGGTTCGCAAGCAACGACCATAAAATTGGATAAGTATGGAAAGGAACAACGCTCGGTTGGATCCATCGTGCGAGGATATAAATGAAGATGTTAAAGCATGAATTGTAGATGACAAAGGTATCTTTCATACCACTTTGTCCACTTGTCACTAGTAAGAGCATTGTTGATGTATATCAGGAAGGATGGGAAGTTGCTAGGGATGGAAAGTAGCAACAGATACTTTGAACGAATTCAATGTGTACGAGGAACCCACAGTGAAATTGTAGATCACATATCTTTTCAATGCAAGATGTATATTGCGGAACAATAAGCAGTTGGGTTCGCAAGCATCGGCCCCGCAGCGGCGGGCATAAAATTGGCCAAGTATGGAAAGGAACAAATCACCGACGTTGTTTCACTGCAACATGTATATGACGAAACAGGGGACATAGGTGCTGGGTACTGTGAACCCGGGGCCTGGTGTCAAGATAACTGAGAAAGTATTGGCCAAGACAAAGTTATGATATCTATTTCAATATTTTTCATACTAGCATCTATCAATGAACAAAGTTTTCATATTTATCTGAATAGTATTCATAGTAATATATATTAATGGATTGGTTGTTTCAAATGCAAATGATCTTCCAATTTGCAAGATGCTTCTTGGCTTGCAAATTTTGCTGGAACCTCAAAAATTTTGACTGCAACATGTACATAACGCAACAAGAAACATGAATTTGCATTGTGGTCTCAATGACATAAACTCCTTATCATCTATTCATCTTCTATTTGTTACAATGAGATCAACAAATGCTGGCTCTCCATAAACATCAATATCTAAATTAAATTAACTGCAATCAAAATTTGGTGTGACTTTTAAGTAATTAAAGCATAAATTGTAGATTAAGGAAGTTCTTAGGCTGGAATATGTATATGACAGAACAATGGACATAGTTGTTTAATACCAAAAACCCAAACATAGTTGCCTAAGATTTTCCAAAGATGAATTGTTTTTGTATTTATTCCAATACTACTGATATTAATGTATATGCACGGATATTATCAAATAAAAGAAGCTGCAATATATCCAACAAATTTCACAGGAACATTGCGTCAACAGTTCAACTGCCTTTTCGTTACTCATTATTAATTCTATTCACGGAACCCGAAGAATGGGAGCAACACGGGTCCTCCAATTTCTTTCTTTAAATACAGGGTTGCCGCCACATAAGTATGGCCTATGAAAAATTATTCTTACATGTAAAATGTAAACAAAGAACAGGTCAGGTTTTATTTAGATTGAAGTACTAGGCAACATAAACAAAACCTTGTGTTTCATGTTTAACCACACAGGGGAATAAGGTAGAAAATACAATTAAAACAAATACTAGAAATTGGAAAATATTGTTAAAAACTAAACCAAAATTATTCTATATTAAAATAAGGTGGGTTACAAAATACAACTGAGGCTATTTTCCACAACGATTGCGATTTTTCTTACCGTCAACCAATTTAAAATATGAACATTGATGAAGTTTCTTCACAGTTTTATACTTAATCGATGTTTCCAAGTACATCTATCCCACTTTTTTGAATATCTTATCTCTTCGAGATATGGCCTTCTTGCAATGCCTGTTTATTCAACATTCCATTCTTTGTTAAGTATTAATTTCCCTCTGCTATCGAAAAGTTGGGGTTTAAGGTGATTTACTTGCAATGTTCCTGGCCCTTGACATCTGAGACAACTTACAAATGCCATTCAGGATGATTTCAAAGTGGAAGGAGTCATTCTATGTCACAACAGCTAAAGAAACAAAAAATAATTCAAGTATGTAGTGACTCGTATTCTCCCTATATTCGATCATCTGTTTGGCTGAGAAGCCTGCCTAAGGATTTGTATGTGGAACTTCTTTGCTTTATTACAGTAAATTGGAAGGAACATCCAACCCAGATGAAAAAAAAAACTATGTTGAGGTACATAACTTCTTCAGGCAATAGAGGTGTGGCAAGTGCATCAAGTGTTGCAGAATGCACCAAAACAAGTTTGGAAAGTGTATCAAATGTTGCAGATGGCATCAAAATATATCTTTCTTCATAGCCATGGAAATATGGTGGCCCACAGAAAGGTCTAGAATGTTCAAAGGTGACGCCAAATATGTAGAGTCTGCAACTACATCCAGAGGAAACCGAACAAACTTTCACAAAGAACATAGCTTTCTGTCAAGTCAGCTACCAGACCCACATGCACGTCATCATACTATGAAATATAAAATTTTGTAGTGATAATATGTCATTTTATCCACCCATACAGTTTCTGCTACCCGCCTCCGAGGTAGACAAATACTTGTGCAGTCTGTACAACTCGATACACTTGCCAAATCTGTGTTGTTTGAATAAGCTATATACTTAAACGAAGAACTATTTTGCACTCGACCTAAAAATCCATTACAATTCCCAACAATAAAACAAAGAAGTTCAACCAACAAATCTCCAGCCAGGATTTTCAACGAACCAAAGCATCGAACACAGGGAGAACACCAACTAGAACATACTTGTTCTGTTTTTTTCATCCTCTCTGAGTTTCTCTTTATATAACAAAGTTTAGTTTTTACTCAAAGCTCATGTCACATAAAACTAGGCTCTATTCTTTCATCTGCTCACCAATTGCATCTCTAAGGTGTCTTACATGTGCATGATCAGGAACATTGGAACAAAGGCACCCTAAAACGCAACTCTTTGATCATAGAGAGAAATGACAATAAGTATTTAAAATCAAGGTTGGATAGTCTGCCGTAGATTTTGTGTTGATTCGTTTTAATGACAGATGTTCTCGATATTTTCACTTATTAATGTCAATCTTTTTGAATATGTACGCTCAATAGTGACTACCAATACGTATTAAAATTCCCATATCTGAGCAGATTCTGAAATCTGACATCTAAGATATGCACAATATTAAAGAGGGACATGATGTCAAGGCCTCTGTGGGTGACACATTCATGAACTTTGCTGAATCTTTTAAGAAAACTAAAACTGCACAAGCAAAAAATAAAATAAAAAGTATTTCACAAATTCAAAATGCAAGCAAAAAGAAATTACTAGATCCCATAATATTCGTGTGTCTATTCATTTTAATGGGAGATGTCCTCTAGTTATTAAATCCCATCATTTCAAAATGCACAATATTAAAGAGGGACATGACATCAAGGTCTCTGTGGCCGACACGTTCGTGAACTATATTGAAGCTTTGAACGGAACTAAAACTGCACAAGGAAAATAATAATAATAATAATAATTTCGCAAATTTAAAATGTAGGCAAAAACAAATTACCAAATCCCATAATATTTGGCTATCTATTCATTTTAATTGGAGATGTCCTCGAGCTTTCCAGTTATTAAAGCCCATCTTTTCGAACCTGTCTGTTCAGTTCTAACTTTTCAAAGAATATTTAATGTGTATTGGGAAGCGCAGAAGGTAGTGGGGATGGAGCCCTATGTAACATATGTTACTACTATTGTTCTATTTTTGTTAACGAGCATATATAAAACATACGCAAAGAAAAGTAATTTGAGAATGATAGTTGTTTTGCAGGAGCCCTTGAAATTCAAATAGTGCGCAAGCCCAATTTTCATTTTGTATATCACAGAACTGTCCGTGCTATTTGTAGGACACATAAAAACAGGGGCCGAACCTAGAGCCCGCCATCCCAAGAACCCGCGATCCAAAAAATGCTCACTATTTTTTTTTGTGTGTTTTTTGTCCACCAGGGTATGTAAAACGCACGTAAAGTAAACTATTTTGACAATGTTAACTTTTTTGGACATGACGGCCTTCAAATTCAAATAGTCCACAAGTCCGATTGTCAATTTTTGTATTGCCGAAGTCTCCAATTGTCAGTTTTCAGCCGCCTACCCTGACAACAAGCGATGAAAAAACTGATTAAGTATGCGATGACGGCTCCGTGCAGGTTGTATATATCTTCTTTATAAAATTACATATTTCCTATGTTTAATATGTGTTGTCTAGGAAACCTATAATTTGATAAATTTCAATGTTTTCTGTCCAGGAGCCCTACTGTTAAAGAAAACTAATTCGAAAATACTAATGTATACACCATAGTTCGATACAACCTATCCGCGAAGGCACGTCCATAATACTGGCTAAGTATGGAACCAAATTGTGGTCGGTCGAAATGATTGTGAAACTCTCGCTGCTGACCAATTGTCAATTTGTATATCGCAGAACTCTCCGATTGTCAATTTTCAGCCGCCTACCCCATCAACCCATGATGCAAAAACTAGCTAAGTATTGGATGATGGCTCCGCGGTCCAGGAAACCTATAATTTCATAAATTTCATTCTCTTCTACCCAAGATTCTTTTAAAGAAAACTAATTTGGGAAAGCAAATGTATACACCTCACACGACCTGTCATAGTCTGATAGAACCTATTGGCGACGCCGCGTGCATAAAAGTGGCCAACTATGCAACCGAATAGTGGTCGCTCAGAATAACCACATAAACGCAAAAAACTAGAGTCAAACGCAGTTTACAACAGGAAAGTAAAAGGGAGAGAACAACTATATCTCCCACACAGAAAAAGCCATTGTCATAACTATAAAACCATAGTAACACAAAATCCATGTAAAAAGCATCGGTAGCCATCAAATATATTTTGAGGCCAACAAACTTTGCTTCAATGCGTAACAGATGCAATTTACACTCTGTGCAATTCTTTAGTCTGTTGTTTTATTTTAATAGTATTCTATGAAAACTGTAGTGCAAAACAAAATGTGACCAAAGATCCAACCGCAGATACAACATCCCAACAATTGCAAACCCTGGCCAAACAAGAACAAGCACCAAACAAGAACCCAACTAAGAAGCACTAAAAGGGCCAACTGCAGGTGGAGGACCAGTACCCTGCAAAGTCGAATCAAGCAACAATAAACATCATACAACGAAGAAAGAAGCAAGAAACAACCACCCCCCCAGGAACGATGTTGTTCCAATCGCGATTGCAGAAACCTAAACGTCCAAACTGTAACAACATGAACAGGCAAGAAAGAAAAACGACAACATGCAAATAAGAAATCAGTGGCACGCAAAAAGAAAGCATGGACCACAGAACCAACAACGCCACTGGAGCATAAAATTTTTAAAAACAGAAGAAAATGTCTTGTAACAAGCCTGGTAAGTAACCATTCAACACTACCAAGCCTGTTAGGTAAACATTTAAGTCTGTCATAAATGCACTGTAAACATTTAAGAAAAAAAATCAATGTGGCTGGACTCTCACGTATCCCAAAAAGAAAAAAATTATTTTTTGTAACAATAGTTTGAACACCACATAATTTTTTGGAAAGCCAAACTTTGGATATGCCACCATATCTAACATTGCCATAAATTTACCTAGCATAAAATATTAAACCAAACATTCAAATTAATGGTAGCATTAATCCACCATCGACGAATGCATAACAAAATATATGATTCAAAAAATACCATATACGATCAAATACTTTGGATATGCCAACATGTATAACATTGGGAATAGTGAAGCCGACAATAAGACATCAAATCCCTTGTAAAATCATATCATGAAAAATATAGTACTTTTTTTTATATAAAAATCGATGTTTTCAGTTCTCTTGTTCCAACAATAGATAATATGGAAATATTTGTGGTCAAAGGACAAACTAATATGAAGTCAACAATTTATCGATCACTATAGTCCCTCTACGTCTATGGAAAGGACTAATAATTAGGTGAGGTATTTAAACATGACAAGATATTACCTTAATCACATATTCGATTGCTAATTATATAAACTTGTTAATCAATTGGACAAGACGGTAAATTTTTAATCAGATTAAGTAAATGTGAAAAATTAAACACAAAAAGGTATGCCTTTATAAAATCAAGGGAGTTGATATTTCAAATCAGAACCATCCATTTAGTGTGACCCATTTAGTGTGTCAACAAAGAATATTTGATCTACATTTGATCTTGTCCATAAAAAAAACATTAAAGATTAAAAACATATTAAATTTGCCCATTTCCAATAGATGTACGCCTTTCCTTTTGGCGTAAGAACTCATTATAATTCTTATTATGTGAGTGGAAAGTTGTAAACTAGATGTTGATTAAATGAAGAAAGTTGGAAATTTTTCTTTGAAATGGCATAAGAATGTAAGCATGAAATTGCTTCATTTTGGTTTAAAAGGAGGAAAACAAGCCAAATCTAAACTTGCATAACCATCTACAAACTCAAAACCACCTTTACAACTTATGAAAGAATAAAATGAAAATTGACAAAATGAGTATTCTCATTATTATTATTGTTTTTTATATATATTATAAAAAAGACAATGTGACAAAAGCATCAAAGAGTCATATTAAAATGGGATTTTGAAATCTCAATTAATTTTATTTTTATTTATTGTTCTCTGTGACTAAAAGGCGAGGCTATAAAGAGGAAGTAGCCAACGGTAATAAAATTAAGGGTTATGTATTTTGCATTCAGCGTGCTCTGAATCGACGGTTCATATACTGTTGGCGTAGTGAAGATCAGCAGAAGAAGACTCGCCAGTGGCAAATGCCCATCTGGCTTGCACTATGTGTGCAAGATCTAGAACTCTTTGGCTGTTTATGACAATGGAAACACATCAAATACTGAAAGTTTGATAAATAAAAAGTTGGATAAATAATACAAAGTGAGTGTGAAAATACCTGTAAGCCCATTCATTGTCGTACCAAGCGACCACTTTAATCATGTCCTCTCCTACGACTGTGGTGAGTGTAGTATCTACGGTGACTGAAGCGAAGGAACCGCGAAAGTCCATGGACACCAATGACTCATCACACACTGCAAGAATTCCTCCGAGGGATTCATTCATAGCAGCCGTCTTGAAGACTCTCTTCACATCCTCTACTGTGATTCCCTTCCTCCCCATGTTCACCACCAAATCCACCATCGAAACGGTGGGAGTGGGCACACGCATAGCAATACCACTGAGCTTGTTTGTCAGATTGGGTAGCACTAGAGATATTTTCTTCGATATATCCCTTCTCACTGGAACTATGTTTAGCGTTGCCGCCCTTGCTCTTCTCTTCTCACAGTGTATTGCATCCAAAAGACTCTGCATTAAATTATCCAAAGTTAAATTAATTAATTTCTATAACTACTCAGATGAAACAATAACAGTAGTTGCTTCAAATTCTTTAATAACATTAACTTAATCAAATATATTTATGAAAAATGTCATTAACAAATGTGGAAACCGGCTTTAACTTTGGCTTTAATGAAAAATGTCGTTAACAAATGATTGAAGATTGAATATAAATTTGAACACATTCAAATTTATATATCCTGTGTACATACATGTAACATTTATATATAGACACACCTGCGCACATCCCTTGACAGATTATATTCATGGCTTAGCGCCATGTTGCACCATTCAACAACTTGTTCAACGTATTCAAATCGATCGGCATGAGGCTTTAGCTAATACCTTTGAAGTGCTCGTTTTATACATGCCCCTGCACCGTCGTGCTCTCATTTTCCATGACCAGTCTAAAAAAAATTCCAACAATGTGTAATGTTTAATTTTTTATGAAGACGACATAACCAATAGAATGATCGTACAATTTTGAACTGACCCGCACACCCATCGTACCATATCCAATGTCGATCGAATATGATTTCATTTTCTTTCAATGAATCATAAAATCTATCAAAACAATGTTGTACATAATGTGTGTCGTGTGTTCGATCATCACTTATATAAAAGTGATATTC
>SNQJ01S0055090.1:7249-23701 GCA_010110895.2 Picea sitchensis | reverse complement strand
AAATGTAACATTAAATGCAAAATATGTGTTTATTTACTCCACCAGATTTCTACATCTCTACATCCCAATTTGTATCACAACTCGTGGAAAGGCGTACTTCAAAGTTCACAGCGAAATTGTCATTTTATCCATTTAGGGGTATGATCTTGAAGTTTTTGCTCGTTTGAGTGAATTCCATCAGTGCGAAAACTGTAATTTTATACTTTTAGAGATGTGATCCATAGGTTTTTCGCTGTATCGAGAAAGTCAAAATTAGAATCTGAATAACCAATTTGTTTCGATTGTAATTTTTTTAACTTTTCAAATTTTTAATTATTTTAATTTTTTAAAAGAGAGTGTGTTTGAATCAGGTGTAATTTTTATTTTTTTTTCTTGAAAAGCAGTTATTTTGTTATTCAATTGAATTAAAAGCAATTTTCTAATATATATAAGCTCGAAGTTATTACAACATATTTATTATGAATTTATCATAAGAATTATGAGAATTGAACCCTGGTAATGAGGATAACAACCATTCAAATAACAAATATATACAGAAATCTGTATGCACAAATTGATATACCAAGAAATGTACATGATACCAGATTTTTATCAATATAAATCTTTCACAAAAAATTGATATGCCAAAAGATGTACACTATACCAGATTTTTATGAATCCAAATTTCTCAGTCTTTATGAGATTGATGTTGCCGATTTATACGGTCTTTATGAGATTGATCTTGCCGATTTATACGGTAGAGATTTACTTGTAGAAGAGATGCTTTACAGAAATTTTAAGAGGAATAGAACTCTCCACTTACTGGAAAAATCTTAAAAGGAACAGAACTTACCACTTAGGGCATAGCGCATTTTTAGGCACAGCATGACATATTTTCAGAAGTCGCATCTCAAACAGGGTCTACCAAGACAACCCATCAATCACATACTTCATCAGATATCTTATACAGTCTGATAATAGCATCATCTGATGGGTTTATTTCATTTAAGATAAACCTCATAAACTTGAGGAGAATAGTTCTATTTTTTTTAAGCTGAAGAAGGGTTAAAATTAGCTTTTGTTCATTTTGAAAATGAATCAGAAACTTACTGGCATGTGGGGACAAATATGTCTACTTTGTAAGAACTGAATTTGAATGAAAAAGATAACAAACATGTTATCCAACACACCAAAACTTTTAATTATAATGGTTAATAGTTAAAGCATGATCTCTTTCAATAGAGATAAATACCATTGAATTTTTGTGCTGATAACAGTTTGGTATTATGGTTTAATAAAATAATTTTTGTGATTCTCACTTTGTATGAAGCTGATAACAGTTTGGTATTATGGTTTAATAAAATAATAGTTTAGTTGTACTGTCGATTAATTTCAACTTCCTTAAGATTTTGCAGCTTCTGTTTCACTTCCATGGGCAGAAAATTTAAGCACAAGCTAAATCTCCATTTTCCTTTTCTTTCAATTGCATTGTAACATAGTTAAACCCAATTTAAGTCCAACAATAGGGTGCAGTATCAAATTTGGCTGTACTGACTAGATTGATCCAGTAAAGAGAGCCCAATTTAAGTGCAGTACCAAATTTGGCTGTACTGATTAGATTGATCCAGAAAAGAGGAGTTTTTGAGTAGATCTATGAAACTGGATAACGCAGGCAATGAATGAAAGCATTGTTAAAATTTGAAATCATATTTTTCGTCTTGTGGTAAGAGGTAAGACTGTTTCTGATTACTGAATTTTAATTAAACCTAAAATCAATGATGAAGAAATAAAGAAAATTTTAAACTTATCTTGTAAGAGTGGCAACTTACTCTAATATTGATCTAACAACTGGAAGAGATCTACATCCTGTACTTATATGGATATGAACTTATAATCTCTTATAAAATAAACACAAAAGTGAAAAAATACACAAGACATTTTTTTCACCAAATCATTATTTATCTTAATAACATATATATGTTCTTCACCAAATTATGCAGTAGTTTAAAGGTTTTATCTTTTGGATGTTTTCTGGTAACTTTTTCTTTTGATTTTGTTCAAAATTTGATGATGAATGGTTAGATCTGCAAATTTGAGTGACTAAGTTTTTATAATTCTAATGTTCCAGGAGTTTTTCAACAAGCTGTATTCATTTATACATTCAGAAATACAATTTAAACAACAAAAAATAGCTTATCTACCTTGGCCATTATTTAATGGCATTCAAGTTCATAATCATAACATTACTTTATACACGTGAATATAAATCTATAAACAAGGAAAATGTAATCCCTGGACTCGTTTGAAACAGAAAAAAAAAAGAAAGCATAAAACATTTAACAAACAAATCATCCAAGCACCCAAGGCATCTGATAATTAAAACCCGCTGCGTTATGGTATTTCTTATTAGTTCCCAAGCAAACAGTAACAGTAATGGAGGACTACTTTATCTATCCATGGCTGAGACTTGGCAAATAACTAGCGTCTTCATTATTATAGCCAGATCTGGCAAGCAGATAAATTGCCTGAATGGAGTCTGTCTATTTGTGGCCAGAATTGGCGATTACTGCTGCTTTTTCCTTTCGGCCAGCAGTCATAGGGAGAAGGTCCTGCAGCACATGGCCCTTGGAGCAGCATGCAATGCACCCTCTTTCATCCAAATAGCAGCACCTCTTGCATCCCGACACATAGTGGTCACTCCTTGGGGGCACCACCGGCTCATCATCCTGTATGGCTATGCCTGTGACAGGAGGAGATAGCAGGAACAGGGACAAAACGCAGATGCCCAAAACTAATACGAGCTTCGAAGCCATTTGTAGCAAATTTCAGAGAGAGATGAATCCGAATGAGATGATGGAGATGACAAGAGGAGTTGAGGGTATAAATAGAGGAATGGCCGGAGTCTGGAGAGTGCAGAACTGCAAATATTAAATATATTGGAGTCAAAGGATCTGAAACAGGAGGAGATCAGATTGGAGTCAAAGATGGCTGGCAAGACGTGTGCTTTTGTGGGACAGGATGGAATGATGTGAGTTGAACGTGGGCTTTTGTATTTTTCATGAATTCATGAGCCTACATCATTCGGATACGGTGAGGATCAGAAGCAATGTGACAGCCCATCTTTGGTAGCCAATCTTGTGACAGCCCAATTTTGCACGGCATCATTTACATGATCATGAAACCAAAAAAACGCAGTAGAACACTAATCACCGATCATGATAAAAAACATTACAACAGTGAAGTAAGGTAGGAATTTCAAAATAAGACAGCCACTCAAATTTGATGCTTTTATAACTTGTATTTTTGGGTGCTTTTATAAAAAATAAAAAAAAAATTCTGCTTTTATAACTCTTTTTTTTTTGTGACTACTAACAATTTGTCCTTGGATATATTCAATTTTCTTAGCTGTTTAGTTTTTCAGGAAATAAAACACTTTGTTTTTCCTGTTTTATTCATGTTTTCTTGGTTTGTTTTTCTAACATCTGAAAGTGAATTTTTGAAAACTAAGAGAGGTTTTTGTCAAAAACATATTAAAAACAAAAACTTTTCTCAGTTTTGAAAAATTTTCATTTCATTGAAATGGACTTTGTTTAACTGTTTTAATTTTGGATTTTTAGTTTGGAATCGGTCACATAAATCTATAAGAAATCACAATTTTATGTTATTTAAATTATATTTTTTAATGTAGAAATAAATTTAATTACTAAATTTTTTTACAAAATTAATTATTGAAAAAACTTATAACACTGAGATTTTACAAAATTAACTACTCAAATCTACAAATCCAACAATTTTAACTGAATTTTAAACAAAATTAAATAAAAAATCCAAAAACACCAAAACTTAAAACAATTAAACTACAACCATTGAACTTAAAATGTAATATAAAATTGAACTTGAAATATAATATAAAACTAATTGTACTTCATAGTAAAGATTTTTTTGACTTTGAAAAATGTACCAAAATCTACATGGAGAACCAACCAACACTGATAGGAATTGATTGGACATTAAAAGTCAGGGAGAAAGAGTCTAACAATATGTAATCTTGTTTTTTCGCCATGTATCATACTTTGTGATAAAATGACACTGTTAGAATTAAAAAGCAGATTTCAAAACCTTATCCGTTTCAATGATGAAGCGAAGATAATGCACTCACTAATTATGAGTGGATGTCCATTTAAACCTTATCATTTTCAATGATGAAGCCAAGATAATGCACTCACTAATTATGAGTGGAAATCCATTTTTTTTTAAGACTTTTGGTACAAGATAATGCACTCACTAATTATGAGTGGAAGTCCATTTTTTTTTTTAAGACTTTTGGTATTAAAACTATTTTGGATTATTAATAACACATAATGTACATCATTTTTCATATTTAAGAGTTAAAAGCAAAACTCAAAATTGGACTAGTTTATTTAAGCCAAAATATCCAAGCACAAAACAAGTATCAATAGAATAACAAAAGGTCATAAATACTAAATGAGAATATCTACATTTAGTGGGGGCTCATCATGATCATTCGGGGTCAAGCCCCATCTAGTGACTACAGGAGGCTCCTCAAGGGGCGAATGCCATCCATTGTCAACTCTGGGGACTTAGGCCCTTTAGAAATAGAAAGGGCCAAGTTGGGAAACTCCTTGCCCCATGCAGGAGGGGCCAATACTCTGTGGGCCCACTCTCACAACCCTTGGACGTATATGTTGGCCCTATGTCAAACACTCCTCTATGATTGTGTCGAGGCAAGCATTGTAGGGCCCAACAATTCTCAACTCATCATACATGGGGCATGCCCCCAATAATCCAACAATTGTTGTAGGTGGTCCACCTCCATCCTCATTTTGAGTGATTTTACAATATTCTACACCGACAAACAGACATGAATTAATGCCCCATCATACTATGAAAAAAATGGGTCAACTCATACTTGCTAAATATCATATATTTTCATTTTCCCAAAGAAAATAAAGAGCTTTAGTTTGCACAAGCAACTAGGTAGAGGGAAATTCATTATCCCATGGAAATGTATATCCTAAGATTATCGTTATCTAGGAGAGGGAGGTTGGCAGGTATGATAGGCAAAGAGCCTCCACCCAGGCCCAAGTAGAGGAGGTGAAAGGGGAGAACCAAAAAATATCCTTTAGAATCTTTGAGCACACCCACATTGTGGGCAACACGAATTTGGAACTCCTATGTATGACAGTATTTTCCCTACTAGTAAGCCTCCCATTATCAAGAACCAATTAAATATTGTTTTCTTAGGTTCTAGGATCAACTTCAATGGGTTGAGATTAGGAAGGAGCTCGGGCTTTAGTTTTCTTTTATTCTTCATAGGCTTTTCAGTGGACCCTCGAGTCTTGGTCGTGTGTAGAGGCATTTATGTCCCAATTCAAGCTTGTATTTTATGAAGGCAATGGCCCACTCCCACTTTTAGCCCCAAGATTCCAAGCCATTCATGCCTAATTTTTGCATCAACTCATCTAGAATTGACCCTTGAATTCTTTCCACCACAAATTTATTGGTATGACACAACTAAAATTTATGATGAATCTCCAACCAATGCAACAAGGAGCAAGTTTGGCCATTAAAAAGGTCATTGGTCGTGTTGTCCCTTCAAAAGTAATAGTCCTAGAGCAACCCAACTAGTCGAGGAGACATGTTCAAGCTTGCATGAGATCATGCCATTCAGATGTAGATTCTCTCCTTATTCTCCCTCAATTGCATGATGGTTCAACCTTCACCGCTCAGCCACCTCAACCATGGTATATTGATTCTATCCAACTTCATACCTCAGATGAAAGATGCACTTGGTATATTATGCTTTCAATATACATGGTCATGCTACTTTGATTTAATATGCAATACTTCATATGTTATGCTCTGCTCCCCGTGCATTTGTTGGTCATTCAGAAATGTGTTATAACTTTTAAGGTTATGCTCTGCTCCCCGTGCATTTGTTGGTCATTCAGAAATGTGTTATAACTTTTAAGCTAATCATGAAAATGGTAAACATTCAAGTGCCATCTAGTAGCAACTTCATAACATTAACAATTTTACCATTTGTCCTATTTTTTAACATGGGGGACATGATTTTCCTTTAAATGTGTGATGGGTTTTGAGTCATGGCATACTCCTAGTGATCAAGTGGGTGTAGCATGTCCATATCCTAAACCATACTTAACATTTACATCTTCCCTCTTTCATTTCCATCTTGTTCATAAAAAATAATACATTGTTCATGTTTGACTTATCAAATGTCATCCAAAAAGGTATCAAGGAAGAAAATGAGAAAATAATGTAAAAATGTTATGAACCAAACTCCAAAAAAAAAAAAAAAAGCTAGAGGTGAAGAGCGAAAAAATAAAAATAAAGGTTGGAAGATATGCCACCTCATTAAAAAGGACAATGCCCCAATCCTATGGTTGTCTATGAATATCTAAAGAAAAGGGACTTTTTCAATAAAATGAACAGATAAAGAAAAAGAAAGAGGAAATAAATAAAGAGTTGAGGTGGTAACTCTAAGTAGAAGCTCCCTCTTAGAAGGATTACATATGCAAATAATGAATATTCCTAGCTCTTGAAAGCTAGTTGGACCAGAGAAAAATATTGTTATCATCATATGAGGCTTTGAGGGTCATTGTATGACATTCTCATTCCCTTTCTATAAGTTACTCACCTTTTCACCTACATCTAACCTAGTTATCTAGGAAATGTGACTTGTCTTGGTCTTTGTCATGTGTAATAAGGGGTTAAAAGTGTCATCCCATGGTAAACTTAGGCAATTTTTAAAAATAACCCTTGTTATCTTGTTGCTAGAAGAGAAGCATAAGATATGCATCATCTAATGGCTTGTAAGGGGGTTAGACCCACAACCATGAGTGGGCGCTCTGCATTGGGAGTTGTGCACATGAATATGAGATATCATCCATGCCTTGGGAAATATGTACCATGCCTTGAGATCTGTGACACTACATTGATATCCATGTACCCATATTTGGTCTTATCCATTAACATTGGAATCTGTGTCATCTGCCTTAGAATCCATGTACTTCATTGGGATATGCGTCACTGCCTTGGGATTCGTGATAGTGCATCGGGCTATGACGGAGATGCCACATCATCACAATGCTATATGGATTTATTTACAAGGGCACCCCTACTTAGTTGGATGATATTAGCCCACATGTGTGTCTCATTCTCTCACATGGACCACACATAGGGTTTGTTGAGGTAGTTGAAGTCTTAGACCAGGTGGTTACGGGTTATGGACTAGGTTGTTACAGTTGGTTACAGGTGGTTGAGATGGTTATTACCTTTTTGGACCTTACACACTTTATGAGGTGTCTCTTTTGGACCACACATACCTCCTTCTAAAGGGGCACACCTTGCTCTTGGGTGATTTTTCTACACTATTTTATGTTGGCCCTCACTTCATGGACCATTTATGAGGGTGTTCCATTGATTGGACCATTATTTTGACTATATCATGGGACATTGGCTCATTTAGAGGAGAGCGCACCTTTTTCTACACTCATATGGACCACATGTGTGTTATCTTGGACCTATTTCCATTATTCTACCTATTTGAGGATTCTATGTAACTACTTGAGTATCTTGCCATGGTTTTAACTCATGGTTTTGTGTGCTTATGGTTTTAGCACATTGTATTGTACTCACTCATGGTTTTCTACACATGTTATATAAGGGCACCTCTCTATATAAAGAAGGGTATGCTCTCATTTGTAACTAGAGTTTGGAGAATAAAAACTATTTGGCTTATTTTCATCAATCTTATTGGTATTGGCTTAATATTTTCTTGAGGATTATTTTTTGAGGGATCTAGCAAGATAATTTATTTGTATCAGGTGAAGATTGGTTGAGAAAGATAGTAAGGAGTCACAAGAAGAGCAAAGTGCTATAGTGGAGGAGTTGTTGGGCTCCACTTTTGTCATATTTCTCCGCCCAATAAAGTCATTATTCTTAAAACATTTATGCGTTTCATTAATAATACATGTCCATCTACACAATAAACCTTCATTAACCGTCATCATTCACAATCATACATCGTGCATGGTTAATACATCATTTTTCTATGTTTTTAGTGATTAAAGACGATTATATCATGGTTTTACTAATGACGGTTTATGAAGTAGCCACAGTTCAGTTCAGCACAGTTCAGTTCATGTACCTAAAATAATTCAATGGCATACTTCCACCTCTCCAACTAGGATTTGGCCACATGGAGTTTGAAGACATAGATGCCAGGATGGTGTCGGTCCTTTGGTTCGCACCTAGGTCACACGTGTGATCCTCTAGCTCACGGTCAAATTTAGCAGAAAATTTTGGACAACAATATTTAAACGTGATTTCTGGGAAGATGGAATCAAATCTCAAATTTCTGGAACATGGATCTTATGAGGAACATGAAAATATGAGTAAAATGTAGGTGATTTTCTTAGAAAGTGAAATTTGGAGGACATATGGGTAAATTTCAAATCTGGGTTTGTCGAGATTTACAGTTGTGGATGAATTTACAAAAACCCAAAAATTGTATCAAACAGTTCTAGTTTTGGGAATTTAGTTCTATCCTTCCCCATTGATTTTTATGTATAAAAAGAGCTTCATAGGACTAAGAAGGATTCATGAGGGCGTGCAATCAGATATTTTGTAAGAGAGAATTGAATTCATAATAACATATTTGTAATTTCAAAGTTTCAATAATATCAAAGTGTTGATAGTTCTGTAGTTGTGTAATCACTTCCTTGATTCTGTAAGTCTTTTGGCCACGCGTGCTAGGTGAGGCAGGGTCCCCTCAATTTGGTATGTGTTGGTCTACACTTGTTGTTTTCATTTTAATTAGTTATCATTCCAATTATGCTTATCATATTATTTCATTTGCTTAGTGATTAAGTAGTATATTGTTTGTTTGTTTTGATTCAAAGACAGGTTTGTTTTGATTGCTATTTACATTTTTGTCAAAAGCATTTTTATCATCTTATTTACTTTCTGTAATTTAATACTCAGAGACAATTACATCTTCATTTCCATCAATGTTTCAATTCCACAATGTTCATTTGCATTTCTGTGTAATTATATTTATGTTCATTGTGTCAACTTATTTCCAGCAATAATTAGATGTGTTAAACCTGCAGTGTAGCTCTTTGCAAAGATTGTCTATTGCAATTACATTGTGGTCAATCCTTCACATTGCACTAGTGATTTGGTCTAATAAACACTCTGGTATACCTACACATAATATATACTATGTTCTTCCATTGTGCCCAATTCCTAAATCATTTACATATCTGATTTGCTTCTAAATCGTATTCGATTCACCTCCATTTGATTATGATCCAAGTCTAGTGTATATAATACCTTTTTGTTTCAGATTGATCCCATTAAGCCATTATTGTTATCGTCAAATCGTTCTCCAAACACGCCCATTTAGCACTTTGTTATATATGTTGGTTGTAAGGGTTTCACACAATCGAATAAGTATATATATGTTTTGTTATACACAGGTATAACACATACAAAACAAGCATAAAAAGAAACCATTCATTTTCATCTATGCCTTCATTCCTCAGATTGCATTCATACATTGATCTCATACTCACTGTCAACCATTCCATCAATAACACAGATCTTTTTCCAGTCACATTGTGCCTAGTTCAGATTCAGATTAGAGTTGATTGTAGAAGATTGCATGCCCTTTTTCATTCCAATTCGATCATCAATTCTTGTGTAAGTTTTTGTTGAAAATTAAATATTTAAGACACAAATAATTAATACCACATTTATTCTCATTTCAGTTTATTGTTGTCCCTTGCTTCATTGATTAATTAAGTTTCACAAAACATTGACATGCATACAATTATTGAATACAGAGGATAACAACACCCTCCCACATTAACTCTTCTTAATATTCAAATGTATAATTGTTCACAGTGTTTTCCATTCTTCGGTATATAGTCCATACTCCCATTACTCTCTATGTGTTTTTATTCTCTTTTGTTTTGTCATCATTTTCTTGTCAATGTTGTACTCACTAGAAAGAATCCTATGAGTCTTCAATTACATTTGTTTTTAGATTGGTTTAACTTCCTTTTTAAATTAGTTCACTTTCATATTTGCTTTGATTTAGTTAACCATAGTTTCACTAAATATCACTGAAGATTAAAGATACTAATAGTTATTCCTGCAAAGTTGCATGAATGCCCCCATGTGAAAGATTGCAACTCGGAACTTTTATAGCATTAGTTGTTCCACAACCCAGTGTTGATTTCCTTAGTATTAATTTTCCATAGTTTGCTTGTTTTCATTTCCCGCGGAAGAAGAAGTTATTATAGGAAGAATCATTGAAGGATTAAGACATGTTAGTAAGCTATGCACTTGACGTTGCATGAACATATATATATATATGAAAAATTGTAACCCTAATCCCTTATAGCACTTATTGTCTCACATCCCAAAGATATACTCCTAACATTAATTTATTGCAGCTTGTTTTGCTTTAATTTGCTTGGTTTGTTTGGATTGTCATCGGCGTAGGATAGATTAGAGGTCTAATCCTGCATTTTTTGTGCTTGCATCTCGAATTTTACGAGCTCATGATTGATAATTTAATAGCAACAAATTAGCATATAATTTGCTCGACGAGAGCTTCATGAGGTAAACTTTATTCATAGTCCTTAGTTTTCTACATTTAGACTAGAGTATTCAATTGGAAAGGCTTGATTTTCCTTCCAACTCCTACCTTGGGATGGTGTAGAGGCTACTATTGGCCACTCAAGAAAGTGGTAACACACTCCTATCACCATCTAGATCTTGGATGTTTCTAATATCTCTTGAAGGAGCTTGCTAGGTACACCCTAGGGTTGCCAGCTAGAGTCCCAAGATCCATTGCAAAAGCCAATCCTCACGGAGTATTGGGTTGACTCCATAGCCCAATAGAATTTAAGGCATTTCTTTTATGTAACAAAATTTAAATTTCAACCTCTTTTCCATTCTATTTAAAACAATCTAAGGTTTAAATTGCTTGATATATTGATCTAGGTTGATAGATCTCGGAGCTCAATAGATCTAAGTGTTCTCATTGCTATATTTTATATGACTTGGATCCAAATTGTGCCAACCATATATTCATGGTGTATTCTTTAAGGTTGATACGAGCTAGGGTTTTATATCTGGTTTTGTACGTATTATCTTTGGATTTAACCCTTGTTTACTAATAACTCTAAAAGTGCGCAAAATTCAGTCTTTCCTAGTGAGTTATCATTCAAGCTTGGAAAACATGTAAATCATTAAAGGAGGCAGGGCTCCATTCATTAAAGACGTATACATTTGGCCCGTCATATTCATGTCTAAAGCTTGACGTTGGGGTTTGAAGTTTTCATTTACAGATTTCCCTTGCTCTATGCCATGACAACACTAATTAAAATAAATGTAGAAAACACTTATTGTCCCAGTTCCATTAAACGCATAACACTAGTGACAAAAAAAATTGGTTTTCTGCATAGGGTACAAAGTTTTCTTGCAACGCTTAGGTATATTTGCAGTAATAATACTTCAAATCCCAAAACAACTCACAATCTGACAAAATGACTTGGTTTTTATGGTTTGAATAGCTAGACATTTTGTGTGCATATTTAAAGGATACTTATCTGAACACTTGCACTTGTTCACCACCCGTACATTTTTGTTGTTTCAATGTTGGTACTTGTGATTTGTATGGAATACTCTAAGATCTGCTCATCATCATAACAAATTGTTCCTAATCACAGGAATGAATATGCCTTAATGCTGATTTTTTTTCCCAAGGTAATATCTCTCGGGAGTTTCCACCAAGTGGTTCCCCACTTCGTGGACTGTAGCGGGGTAAATTGTCGGCCATGTTTACGTTCAGGACTAACCCTAAGGAGAACAAGAGATTCAAACCCGTGACCTCCTTAGTTGGGGATAGCTTCACGTCTGGATTAGAACCACTTGATCTAACCCTTGGGGCTTATACCATGAATGTTGATATTGTTATTCATTTTCTCATGGCTAAAATTGTGTATTAATGATCACTATTATTATGTCCTCACTATTCTCTAATACACAGCTGTAATTGTGCCTTGAACACTGATATTTTCATGTTTTTTTTTTCTAAGTACCATGGGCATATGTTAAGACAATATAATATGTATTGTGGAATGCCTTAAATGTTATCATCGTTTCATAGCTGAGACAATGCGTTAATTCATGATCACTGGACAATATTTGAATGTCATATTTTTTTGGAGTCACATTTGTTTCTGCCATCTTAGTTATGTTCAATAGCAGTTATAATCTTGGCCATTTCATAAATATTCTTGTCTCAAACAAAGTTGGATCATTGGCATATAATAGTGGATGGTACTCTAAATAACATGGTGGGATGAGCACATGGAATAATAAAGTTTCTAGAATTTCCATTTTCCATGACGAGTAATGATAAATGATTCTTATTTGCAAATATAACCTTTGCCTTCTTTGACATTCTTGCATTAGTGGTTTGGGGACAATGTTTGGGCATCTCCACAAAGCATTAATTGAGATAATCTAGGGATTTGCATAATAATGCACATGAACAACTCAAAGAAACAACATTTCTAAATCTCTTGAAGAAGTTTGACAATTTTCACTCTTACAAAAATGAATGGAATGGTTTCTAAGCAATTGGGCACATCTTAAGCACAAACCTAGCAGCACATTTTTATTTCTTCTTGTAGTCTTCATTTTTCTATAGTTTCCTAATGACTATGGTTGTGATTATGCACTTTTGAATACTTCATGTGGTCATTGGTTATTGGATGATTCACTGCTCTCTTTTAAAAAAATTGACACATTAATGGGTTTGGTGGTATAGCTATGATAGGGTTAGTATCATTATTTATGAATGGGAACTTAAACTTAGTAAATGAATGATTAAATTGATATGGTTTCATGGTCATTTGTCATCATGTATTGGGATACATAGTCCTTTGAGAAAGATTTCATGTTTTTCAAGCATAATGTGAATAAGCATTTGTCTATTTTAAACATTTTGAGCTTGTTCATTTAATCTACTATCTGCTCACAATCGTAACCTTGTCTTTTACCTTGAGAGTGGGTAGTGTCAAGTTGTCTTAGGCAAACCAAGTCCTAGAACTCCCCTTCAACATTCAACGACCCAACTTAGTTTGACCTCTAGGGAATTCCCCCTTAGGTTAGGAATCCTTTTCTTAGCCTTAAAGTGAGAGGCAAGGCCACTGAGGTGACAATGGGTGGCTTGCCTATAGTTTCTCCTAGGCTCTCCCATCAGGTTAGGACTTTTCCTCTAGGAGAGAGTTCAAGTAGTAACAGGCCGACAATATGCCCTTTCAAAATATCCTTTGGACCACAAACCAAACCATCTTAGTCAACACATTTCCTTCAAACAATAGAAGCAAAGACCATCATAGGTTTTTGTTTATTAAAAGAAATTGAAGTCACGAGAGAAGGTTGAATTAATAATATGAAGGATTTTACTGGCTTTCAATTTTTCCAAATGCTTTGCAATAAAAAACGTCCCTAGAACTTTAACCCTTGCCAAGATAATCATTTTATTCTAGAAAGAGAGTCCTTCCATCCTTGCTTACCTAGAAGGATCCCTTTGCTAATTCTATGACACTAAAAACCTCTGCAAAAAGGTGATCTCCTTGTAGTGCAACCACCTTCGATAGAAATCTTCAGTAAAAAAAGACAAGGGAGAAGTGTTTATGTAAAAACCTCCACCAATTGGTATTTTCCTTGTAGCGGATGCATTCCTATCTTCTCAAATTTATCCATGTTTACAAAAATATAGTTTGAAATTAGGACAAAAATCATTTCTATAACTCGAAGAGAAAATGGGCCAAAGCATAGGACTTTAAGCATTGCAAGGATAAACAATCACTCAACCCAGTCATAATATTTTTCAAAGTTAATTTTAATGAATAAGGCATTGAACTTGGAGGCCCATTCCATTCCCTCCCATATAGAAATGATGATATATAGAATGAAGTATCCCCAAATGAACATTATATGTTTCGACCACACAACTTTAGGTGTGATGTGATTCAGTCCCAAGGCCAAATATTTGGCAAAGATCTCGGATGAAGTATTCAAAAAGAAAATCGATCACTAGGTAATAGTTAAATTGGGGTTATTGCCTTTAAGGATGAATTTGATGGAACCTTGATCAATATCAACTCCCAAGGATTTCTTATTCAGGGATTCATTGTATACCTATAAAATATCTAGCTCAACAAATGCTCACATGGCCATGTAGAACTCACATGGGAAGTGATTGAGACCATTTGCATTCTCATCTAAAATTTCTTTGAGGGTAACTATTGACTCATCCAAGGTGAGGGTCTTGTCACGAGTCCTTTTTTGTTCCTCGGAGGCCTTAACGAGAATTACATCCAAACATTTATACAAGGTGCACTTTATGCTCTCCTTATAGTCTTGGAATTGGGAAACCATCTCGTAGTGGGTGGCAAAGTCATGTTTAATCACCTCTTGTTTAGTGATATGCCTTTCCCCAACTTTGAAGGTTGTCAACTACTCTTTGGCCTCCTTAATAGCAAGGGATCTAAATAAATCCTTCATATTCTAATCTCTAATTCACGTAGATTTGGGCTCCTTAGGATTTATGCTACTCTTCCACACTCAGTAAGTGATGCAACTTGGACACCCTTTCTTGCTTCTCTAGGTGAAATGGATTATATGGTAGCTCTTGGGAAATCTCCTCAAATTCTTTCTAGACATCCTTATTGTGATTATGGCAAATGGTAGAAATTTTCCACCCATATCCTCTCATAAATGCCACAATGCAAGAAATGGCATCAACCCACCATGTAATACATCCCTCCTCCCCCCGTTGAGGTTGACACCGACCATAATTATGGAACACATGTATGCATGGATGCATGGGATGATTTCTCATGCTATTGGCCATGGAAACAAAATAAGTCAGTATTCCTTTTCTCTCTCCTTACATAGACTAAAATAGTCAGGTTGGTCTAATTTATGGAAAAAGGATAAGATTCCAAATTGTGTAATATAATCAATGTATTATGGACTATGTAGGTGAGAAGTATTCATAATGTATTTGGTTCATTGCATACACATTTTATGTACTCCCCATGGGATCTAAAACCACATTTGTTTGTGGTCCAAGAGAGTAATCGTGTTAACCACTCGCACTGACCTATTGTTAAGGGAATCAAAATAGAAAGAATTATGTTCCAACAACATGGCTCAATCAAAGCTCTATAATATTCTTTCCTGCCCTTAACAATAATTATTCCAACTGGGCCATAACTTCAATGAGTCATATCAATGAGCTTGGACAAGGTCATACAATCCATGTCTAGATGTGAGGGAGAAACATATATCTTTTTCCCCACATGGGATTTTGTCTAATAGGGTACCTTATTTATCTTCTAGGTGTTCTACCATATTTAAATCTAAATATAAGATCCATGGGTTAGGCAGTTCATCTGCGAGCTAGTGCCACCCCAACTCTCATTTGATTGAGTCATTTGAAGCATAAATATTGGTGAGGATGAGAATGTGTCCATCCAAATTGAGCAGGACCCAAGGAAACTACCAAGAACGGTCAAACCCCCAGTCTAATATAGCCTCCGCAAGTTGGGGATCAATGAGAGTGGCAAGTTCACCTTGCCTTCCATGTGATTAGGAACAAACATTTTAGAACCTAACTACATAACTAATAATGTCATTCTCAACTTGAAACCAATAAACATAGTTACCAACTTAATGAGAACTCTCTAAACTTCTTGTTTTTTTAACGTGGCTATTTTTACCCCTAAATCAAAAAGTGGTGCTATCGGTAGCACCTTTTTTTTTACGATGGTTAAAATTCAGACCCGTTGCATTGACAATCGATGTCATTGTGGACAAAAACTTTAAAATTGGCCCTTGAATTGAAAACTGATGCTACCAGTAGCACCAAGTTTTTTTTTGGAGTCAAAATTATAACTTAATTGAAATTGTGGCCTCGACAATGACTACCATCGTCGATAAACAACTCAAAAATGGCTCCTAAATAAATGCTTAAAAAATATTTTATATTTCTTTAAAATTTACATTAAAACAATACAAAAATTGAAAAAAAAAATGTGAAGATTGTTTTTTTTTAAAGTAAAACAAAAAACAATAATTGCTTTAAGAAAAATTGTAAACAAGGATATTAAAATAAAATTAAAAACAATTAATTTTTTTTATTGGGGAGGTCGTGGGGGGAGATGCCCGACATCACCCCCACAGCACCCTAATCATATATATACTTTGTAATCATATAAATGTTTTGTAATGTTTAAAAAAAATTGTTTTAATTTTAATTAAGTTGTTTTTGTTATTTGAGTTGTAAAATTCTTTTTAAAAAAAAAATTTAATTCTTTTGTTTTAAATGTTATTAAA